>RJWM01005245.1:0-93902 GCA_004363535.1 Dasyprocta punctata | reverse complement strand
ACATATATGTTGCTCTGCTGCTGATTAACTATAAAGACTTGGATGTATAATTCACATTAGCTAAGCCTGATCGTTGCTTGCAAAATGCCAAAAACAATACCTACCAGTGAGGTACATAGCAAATTCACAAAGATAATTGCCATAAGACATTTAGCAGGGTTTCTGGCACATAGAAAGTAAAAGGCAGTATTTTTTTTTTTACCAGATTTGCTAAGGGATAATCACTATATGCTTGGATTTATAAAAAAAAAAACTATATGCTTGGATTTATAAGTTAATGACAAAAGTGCCATATGTCGCAGACATCTCTAACAAGTAAAAGTTAAAGGGTTCACTAAAGTGTTCAGACTGCCTCTACTAGACTGAAGCCAGCTAGATACACCATCTTCACTCAAAGTCTCTAGACATTGAAATTTTGTTTTCCAGATGCTGGGAAAATAATACTAGTTTTTGTTTTGTTTTGCTTTTGGTACTGGGAATCAAACTCATGACCTCACGCTTGCCAGGCAGACACTGTGCCGATGAGTTAAATCCCAGGCCCAATAATACTTAAAATAGTTGGCACATTGCCCCATGCTTGGCAGCATTTTAATCTCTTTATATACTGTCTTTTACTATTACAATCAGATTATGAGGAAGCAATGATTATTATTGCATTATCACTTTATTATGGCAACAGATTAGAAAACTGAGATTCCAGGTAAGTAATTTGCCACCTCACACAGAAGGTGGGTAGGAGGTAGAAAACCTGGTGCTAAAATACTCGGCTGTGCTCTTTGTAAGACAAATTTCCACCAGGCTGAGTCAGCTTTTCTTTCTGTTCCAGGAGCTAAAGGATATGTACGGATACTGAGAAGTGAGGAAGGGGACACTAAAGAAAAGGGAAGAAAAGATACAGTCAGAAGCTTATATTTGAATCTCACCTCTACAACTAATTAGCTGGGTGACCGAGCTACATTTTATTCTTTAGCCTTTGTCCTGGATTGAAAATAAAGAATAAAAATATCTCTTTATATGGATGACGAGAAAATTAAATGAACTGGTCTATGTGAAAGCCCTCTGCTGATGGTAAAATGTGACTCATACTATTATTAGTTAGGTCAGGAAACGAGTAAAGAAGAGAAAAGTATGTAAAGGATTTTTAATCACACCATCAAAGATGGAAACTCAGACATTATACAGTGGAAACTCTCAGATGCAGATCTCAAGCAGACCTGAATTTGAATCTTGCCTCTTTCCATCTGAAGCAAATCATGTGTACAGCATCTGTGACCTCTACTTTCCCTGCTTCCTCTTTCTCATGCCTTCCATTTATTCATTCACTCACTCAAACATTCCAAATCCAGTCCTACCAATGCTATTTTAAATAATCACAAGGAGGAAAGGGGAAAGGAAGAAAGAATGAAGGGAAAAGGAAAAAGACATAAATTTGTTTATATGTATATGTAAGATAGCTAGAATGACTATACTACTAAATGTATTAGTTATTGAAAAAGAGCAGTCAATACTTATATGATTAGATCAATTTACATGTCTATATCTGTTAGTCTAAACAACCCTTTTGAAGGTAACAACATGAGATATTGCAACCATTGTCAAATTCCTGTCATTTTGTTTTGTAAACCTATACTGTTACTGTGATGCATTTGCTGTTGTTGTTTGTCTCTTTTGCTTTTTGTCTTTATTTTCTGTGTCTTTTTTCTCTTAAATATAAATAAATGCGTAAATAATCATAAGGAGAGTCTGGGCACAGTTTTGAAAATCAAAGTTCAGAATATGAGATGTGATTAAATAATACTGTGTTTAAATTACAAAATTTGCTACAGTAAAAGATAAATTGCCATTAACACTCCTCAAAAATACTTCTTACATCAAACATACTTATCCCACTGTTGTTGCCACTTTCTGAGGAAGCCCTGGAAGTCCTTTTCCTATCTTTAGTTACACTACCACGGCTGGCTTGATGTACTGAATGGATTAAAAACGTTTGCCTTCATGGCCGTTTTGACTTTTGGGAAGGATCACAAGTCATATGGTGCAAGACATATGGTAGATGAGGACACAGAATAATACTTTTACTTGATTACTATAAATGTTTTGAATTGATTCAGGATGTTGAAACCATTACGAAAAGACACTCGTGCAAGAGAACACTTAGAAGAGCTTCAGAAAGTGGAAAGAATGAAGTGCAAACATGTGCCAAGAGGTAGGGAGCCTTTTTAAGAAGACTAATGGCAATGTGACTTTTACTATGATAATTTGATTTTTTTATTTCTTCATTTTTAATTTTTATTTTTACTAGCACAGATCTGCAGTGGATAATGACTACATTCATGGTGGATTGTTGGTACATGTACTTAACACATCTTGATTGTGTTCGCTTTCCTTTCCCTTCTTCTCCTCCCACCTCCTTGTGTCTCTTGGTGCCCTTCCCATTTGCAAAGGATCTAAACATTTACCTGATTCTTGGCCACAACTCTAGAGTCTTGTACAGTATAGCTGACTTCTGGGAAAACTTTTCCTCATTAGTTGCTTAATTGAACAGCAATTGCAACTTGTGTGACACATGCACGGACACACACACACAGACACGCAAAGCAGGAAGAGGCCAAAGAGACTCCCAAAGAAGGAACAAAAGAGGACCCTGGGGTGCTGGCAGACCCAGCAGTGCTAGCTGTCGTGTCAGGTGGAAAGACAACAGCAAACAAAAGAAGAAAGAGAGAACACGAAGCTGTCTCTATGCTTGTGCCCTCCACAGAAGAGTGAGCTGTTCCACGTAGCTTGGAGGAGCAGAGAGAACATGTGCGGGGGTTTCACTCTCAGGAAATGTTCCCTGGTCTCAGAGGTAGAAGAAAACTCTTTTTGTCACTATCATCAAATGTATCGCGTGTACAAACTCAAGATCATCAGTAGCTAGCGCTTAGCCCTAATGTTTAAGCCATTAGTTTGTTTAGTTTGTAAGAGTTTGTGATATCAGATAGTATATTGCCTATGAGATACCATGAACTCGGGTAAATATTGTCATATTTCTTTGTTTAATAATTTCTAGATCATAGCTGGAAATCAAAAATCCTGTAATTTACTATGTAAATATAATAAATGCAAACAGTTATTTATTTATTTATTTTTACACCTGGGACATAGGAGTAATGAATGATCCTCTTGAATATATGCTACCTCTGTTACAATTTTTCGGACCATGACCTCCTGAGGGTTCAGTATGGTTTCTCACCCCAAAGTTAATCCCCAAAGTGTTATGTCAATGGCATTAAGGTGAAAAATTAAGGCAAGTATGAAGTTTAGAAGTGGGCCCTTCGGGTAGTGAGTAAATTCACTAATGTCATAAGGGTGGAGGTCCCATGATGAAATTGTGGTGGTTTTGTAAGGGGAGGGAAAGAAACCACAGAGACAGAAAGATGCAGATTTGGCATGATGTGAGGTGGATCAGAGCAAACCTCACCTGACTATACATCCTGTAGTTTGGGCCTTCAGCCTCCAGAACTGTGAGCTGCACAAAGCTCATTTCTTTTTAATGTACCCTCTCTTAGGTATTTCATTAGAGTAGTGAAAGGTTACCTAATCCAAGAGGCTAAGGAAAAGCGAGAGAGGCACAGGAGTAGTAAGAGCAGAGATAGAGATGAGCGTGAAGACCACAGTTTGTCACCTTCTCTGCTTGCAGTTTACAATTGCTATGACACTCAAACTTTGGTAGGGGGATTTGAAAACATAACTGGTATTTATTAGAAGTGGTGGTTTTGTTAATCGTTCTCCTTCCTTGTTTAGCTTTATCACCATTTGGGCATTCAAAGCTCCAAAGGCAAGGCCGATGCCATTATTGGAAAATATAACATCATTCATGTTTCTACATAGCTCACTGGAGATTGCCTGATATGCAGCAATGAATTAGTAGTCTTATAGTTGGTAATTTCTCTCTGGAGATCAATTCTAAGAAGATAACCTAGACTGTGAACCAAAATTTATGTTCTGAATTTTCTATGAAGTTGTAATGTAGAAAATAAAAAGCTGGGGAAAATATCATAAATTTTAATAAAATAAGACTGATTTAACTATCAATATATACTTTTATGCAGTGTAAATGTTACAGATTAATTGAAAATGGTATATGTAAGTATTGATGTTGATATCAGTACAGGTTCACTACATAATGTTTGATAAAACAATCAGGACATGCATTTCATTACAAGCTGCAAATACAGGAACAATTAGAAATAAGACAAATCAATGAATGATGACTGAAACTTCATTATGGGTTGTCGTTTTCTCAGTTACGATTCTCAATATTTTCTAAATTTCCTATATGCATGAGTATTTTCTTTTGAAAACAATGAATGATACAATAAATTTTCTTTTTTCTTTTAATACATAGTACAGCATTCAACTTTAAGGTTCTAAAACCAGGAAAAGGAACAAAAATATACAGGAAAAATATTTTTATTGTGTCTTCTTTATTTTCATTAGAATGAGGAAAAGTGAGAATTCAAAGGGGCAATGAAAAATAGCATGAAGAAAATGACACATTTCTTTGATATTTCTCAGTAGAACAAACAACAATG
The DNA here is from genome assembly GCA_004363535.1 of Dasyprocta punctata. NCBI lineage: Eukaryota > Metazoa > Chordata > Mammalia > Rodentia > Dasyproctidae > Dasyprocta > Dasyprocta punctata. Next base: position 89,328 of record RJWM01005245.1, on the reverse strand, counting down.
ACAAAATTGATTATTTCATTTTTTTGGTATGCTTTCCATGTCAAAGGATTGAACTGGATGACATGATTTAAGAATATACATGTATATATATTTTAAAGTAGAAATTTAAATCATGATCTAGTTTTCCTTGAGAAAATGATTTTCTAGATTTGAATTATTGTTATTATGATTATTCTGATATAAAACTATAGCAATAGAATTCTTTTAAGAATTTCTGTCTAGAAGTAGGAAAGTTAGAGGATTGGGAAATATTTGGACTCATTACCTCTATTATCTGATACTATAGATAAATGATTGCCCTGTAATTCCTTATTTTGAAGATAAGGCTGAAATTGAACCTAGAAAAATTCTATAATTATTCTCCTAGAAGCAAAGAAAAGCATTCAATACTAGTCAACACTATTTTGCATCAAAACACTAAACAAAATAATAATTTCTTAGCATTATATATGTAAATACTCATGCAAATGTACATACAGGCTATTGCATTTATAGAACTCATTCCAAAAGTATATTCATGACCTATTTCTTTAGAAATATTGCCCAACAAATCCTCCCCAAAAGTGGCAAACAATAGCCAAATCTACATATTAGTTTTGGTTTACTGGGTCCAGCAGTTATCAACCAGACTTAGTTCCAGTCTGCAGGATAGTTTACAGTCTATGCCTCATTATTCTTCATTCTGGAGCATTGTTGATTACTTGGAGTATTTTCTTATCACAGTAGAAAGAAGCAATACGAAAGAACAACTAAACTCATAAAAGCATATTTAAAAACTGCATCTGTAGAACTGACACATTTCTTGACATGAAAAACTTAGAGACTTTTATGCTAATGTCAAGAATGATAAAAACATGTCAGTCCTTTCCTGTACTACTTAATATAGTGATGCAGTATAAGTTAGTATAATTAAAAAAATTAAAACATGAGAATTAGATATGAAGATGCCAAAGTACCTTTATTTATAGGAGATTAGATTTTATGCACATTTTTATACCAACAAAAAATTCAAATGAAATAAAAAGAATACTAGTGATCTCAATCTGATAAAAACCGTATATGACAAGCAAACAGCTAACATCATACTAAATGACAAAAACTGAAAGCTTTCATTCTAAAGTCAGGAACAACTCAAGGATGTCCACTGTCACCACTTCTATTTAATGTAGTTCAGAAAGCATTGGCCAGAGCAATGAGACATCAGAAAGAAACAAAAAGAGTAAGGATAAGAAAGTAAGAGTTTAAATTATCATGATTTGCAGGTGACATAATACTCTACATAGAAGACCCCAAAAATTCCACCAAAAGACTTCTAGATTTAATAACCAAATTCAGTAGCATAGCTGGATACAATGTCAACACTTGAAAAATCAATAGCATTCCTATACACAAGTAAAAAAAATAAACTCACTGGGATAGAAAGTTGGGAAACCACACATTTAACAATAGCACTAGAAAAAATGAAATAATTATGAATCAACCTAACCGAAGAAGTACAAGATCTTTACATTGAAAGCTACAGTACTCTGAAATAAGAAATCAAAGAGGATATCAGAAAATGGAATCTTACAGCTTGCTTTTAGGTAAGAAGAACAAATATACTGAAAACGTCCATAGTTCCAAAATTGTTATACAGATTTAATGCAACACCAATAAAAATAACGATAGCATGCCTCACAGAATTAGAGAAAACAATCCTAAAATTTGTTGAGTAACAGAAGAGACCTAGAATAGCAAAAACAATTCTGGGCAACAAGGGAAAGGCAGGAGTCATCACAATACCTGAGTTGAAATTATACTATGAAGCTACTGTGATAAAAACAGCATGGTACTTACTGGCCAAAAATACAAAAAAAGACTCGTGGATCAAGGAAACAAATTAGGTGATGCAGAAACAACTCCCAACCTACTTAGTCACATTATCTTCAACAAAAGGGCCAAATACCTCCACTGGAAGAAAGACAGACACTTTAATAAATGGTGCTGGAAAAACTGGTATTGCACATTGCAGAGACTAAATTTAGGCCCACATCTCTCACCATGCGCTAAACTAAAATTAAAATTGATTGAAGATCTAAATATTAAACCAGAAACTCCAAATATATTGGAGGAGGATGCATAGGACTCTTGAAGATACAGGTTTAGGCAAAGACTTTTTGAACAAAACCTTAATTTCATGAGAAATTAAGAGAATTAACCACTGAGATCTTCCAGTATTAAAAAGCTTTTTCACAGCAAGAGAAATCACCAATACAGTGAAGAGACAATCCACAGAGTGGGAAAATATTTGTCAGTTGTTCCTCAAAGGACTAATATCTAGAATATATAGAAAACTAAAAAATAAGTCATACCACTGATTTAAAGATCCAGTTAAAAATGAGAATCTGAATTGAATACACACTTCTCTGATGAAGATGCAGAAACAGCAAATAAATAATATGAAAACATGTTCAACATCAGTGGTCACTTAAGAGATACAAATTAAAACAACACCGAGGCTCCATCTTACTTCAAAAGTAATGACTATCATCAATAAATCAACCAATAACAAATTCTGGAGGGGCTATGGGAAAAAAGGGACACTCCTCCTCTGTTGGACGGAGTATAGACTGGTGCAGTCTTTGTGGAAACTAGTGTGGAGGTTCCTCAAAAACCGAGAAATAGAGGTCCCGTTTGGCACAGCTATCTCCCTTCTCGGTGTCTTTCCAAAAGAAATAAAAGCATCATACCACAGCAATATATGCACACACATATTTATACTAGCACAGTTTGTAATAGCTAAATCCTGGAAACAGCCCAAAAGTCCATTAACAGATGAATGGATAAAGATGATATGGGCATTTTTTTATACAATGGAATACTACCCAGCATACACAAGGGTAAACTTAAGACATTTTTAGGCAAAAGGATGCACCTTGAGCCTATACTCCAGTGGAATAAATCAGACACACATATGCAAATTTTGCATTATTTCTCTGTTGTGAGGAACTGAAAGTGAAAATAAAGACCAAAATGTGAAATAGGTATTGTGACCTAGAAAGAAAATGTTCAAATATGAAGGGGAAATAGGGAAGAGGAGGGGGAAAGGAAGGAAGGAAGGGAAAAGAAAAAATGGAAAAGAAAAACTAGAAACACAGTTTTTGTAAATAAGAAAGAGAAGAAGGGTTGAAGGGAGAGAAGGGGAATGGGAAATGAAAGAAGACTCAAGTTATATCATGTACAGGCACAAATTCTTTGTGATGAATGTGATCATTATGCATATCTAAAATGTACCAATACACTTCATTAATTAAAAAATACTAAGTAAAACATTAACTTAATAAAGTAAGTAGTTATTTAATTGACAACAAAATCGACAGCCTTAATATATACAAACAAAAATTGTATAAGACATTATTGTAAAGAATACCCTGTTTTGTAGTAATACAAATGCAAAGAATATACTTGAGTATCACAGTACAAATGATACCCCAATGCTATGTGAAGAAGACAATTCAAAAAAGTAAGCCACAAAACAGTTCACCCCTATCAACATAAACATGAAACATGAAAGAGTTTGCTTTCAGCGAGAAAAATCAATTATAAATTTTAATTCAAATAATATATAATAAAAATAGCCACGAAAACCATGGGAGGGAAACATGAGCCCTACTGAATATTAAATACGCCATATTGTCCTTTTGACTATAAAGGTTCAGCTTTTGTCCATGAATAGAAAGAATACAGGCTAGTGAAAAATAACAGAAAGTTCAGAATAAAAATAATTATTTAGAAAAATGTACTATATAATAGACGTGGCATCTGTGATTAGTGAAGAAAAGGAGTTGTTAATATAGGATATTTTAATATCTTGTATGAAAATACATAATTGAATATCTCTGCACTTTATTTTAGATTAAATTCCAATTCATTAGAGATTTATAAGCGCAAAGAAAGAAAAATGAGACCTTTCAACTACTAGATAGACACATGAATGAATTTCTTTCTTTCTGACTTTAGAGTAGAGATAAGGCTTTCTCCATATAAATATAAAAGTTAAAAATGAGGAATCGGGGATAAATTTGACTTAAAGGAACCTCAGAATTGTTATATGAGAAGAATGCTAAAATTAAAGGCCCAAAATTAAACTGATGAATAATTTTTATGACTTCTACAAAAAAGAGGTTAATTACTCCAAATTAATATACTACATAGCTTTCTTTTTCTGCAACTACTGGAGAAAATAATTTAAAAGAAGGAAAGATTTATTGGGCTCGTTTCTTCAGATATCCAAGTCCTTGAATGGCTGGCATATTGACTTTGACCGCTGGCAAGGCGAAAACAGTAGAAGAGGGAGCAGAGGAAAGCTGATCGCTTTTTGGTAACCAGGAAACAGGGCAAAACGTGGCACACAGGACCAGAGGAAGCTTGCAAGGTCACCACCCCCAATGCCATCAGATTGGAATCTCATCCAAGGATTAACCCACTGATAACATTAGAATGCTCTTGAACCAATTTTATCTGGAAACTCCTACAGATGCACCAGAATCGTGCATTATTAATTTCTCTGGCACTCCACCATCCAGTCAAGTTGACTGGGGAGATTAACTGTCACAAAGAGTTTCTAAAAACAAAGGAGAAAAATTCCAACAAATCTCTCAAGATGGGCTCAAGGGATAAAGAGAAAGTTCACAGAACAAAAGTTCAAATGCCATGTAATCATTAGGAGTACACTCAAACATGCTTATAATTTTTTTAAATTGTAAGTTATTACACTGAAATAATATTTATCAGCTATCAAGTAGACAAAAATCATAACGTTCGACTCATTCTGTTGGAGTATGGAGAAATAGGAACACTTCTATATATACTTGATATATAGAGGCTGAACAAAATATTCATTGATAAAGTGCTGATTGAATAAATAACTACACAGTATATTATCATGTAGTTGGAAAAAAGACTGAGGTCTGTTCTTATATTCTGTGATGTCTTGGATACATTATTGAAGGACAAAAACGTGGAGATCATAGTTTTCATTCATGAAAGGGGTACTTGAAAGTCAAAGTAGAATAATTTACTTAAGATGATGGAGGATCGACAGATTAGACCACATTCATAAAAATGTTTGTCAGTCAGAGTGAGAAGGAATAGGATGCGAGGAACCTTACAGCAGAGATTTTAAAACAATCTTAATTTGTGAATCTAACTGCAAAACTAAGTAAAAATTTTATGTGGTTATGTGATAAAATAAATTCCCAATAATAAAAATAAAACATATAAATGTCATTGTATATGCAATGGTGAAGAACCACACACAAACACAATACTAATGACTTAAAGTAACATGACTGTAGCACAAGGTACCCTAGGACACCACCAACTGAGAAAATTTGAACTCATATGTTGGTGACATATTGTTTTTTGGAATCCTGTGATTGTTCTATGTGGTAAGTTAAATGAATAATTATTTAAGCATCACCTATAATGGGAAGTTTTGGTATAATTTAAAGAGAGATGTGAAGGTGAGATTAAGTGAAATCACCATAGTTTTGTGTTTCACTTGGAGAGAAATTGAATTTATGACATCATAAACAAAAACATATTTCCTGTTTCTGTGTGCTGAAAATCCCTAGAATCAGTGACTAACCAAATTGTAGAATAGTAATGAAATCCCTTAAAATCTAGATCATGATCCCTAAACACTACTTTTTTTCAGAAATATCAACCAAGTACACTTTGTGAACTGCAAGTAGGTCACAATTAATTGGGCAAAATGTTACCCAAGAGCTCATGACATATCAAAATGTCCAGAGTTAATTAAACTATTCACAAGCTAAAAAAACTTCTTTGTTCACAGGCAAGAAAATTTGAGCATTACTGCCAAACATAATAACTACAGTAGATTTACATTCACTGAATTTGTTTAAGTGCATTAGTTTAGAGTAGATATAAAAGAGAAAAAAGAAAAAAAAACCACTATTCAGATATCACTTTATTTTTGTAAATTTTAGAGCATGCTAGGAAATAATTTTACTACTTTTAAGACTTGGTAAACAAGATGAAGGAATAAAGCATTTTCTTTGCCTTTCTTACCAATCCCTATCTCAGTTTAATAAAATAGTTAATAAGTTCCTCCTGACAAAAAGGCATTACAAATGATAGGATTAGAATGCAGTAATTTTTACAGTTGTAGATGAATTTATATGTTCAGAGAATAATTACAAGTGCTACTGACATCTAAAAAGGACAAAACATCGAACACCTAATAAGAGAAATCGGCGGCATCCCACTGAAGCAATATTGGCAGGCGAATGATCCTGAATCTTACCAAGTCCCTAGACTTAATAACTTTTTATTCCTTCCTTCCTTCCTTCCTTCTTTCCTTCCTTCCTTCCTTCCTTCCTTCCTTCCTTCCTTCCTTCCTTCCTTCCTTCATTGAGATGGGATTTGTTTGGGATGACACTTGTGAATCTCCTACTTCAGCCTCCTAGGGTGCTGGAGTTACAGGAATGCACTGCCACGCCCAGCTCTAAGGACCCTTTAATAAAGAGCTACAAGCAGCTGTGGAGAGGCAGCCATCAAGATCACATTGGGAAAATTCTACAATTAAGTGACTGTGTTTCCTTAATAAATAATGTGCAAGAGAAAATAGTAGAGATGAAGATTAAAAGTATGAAAATTAAAAGTTTTTTAAGAATGGGCCTTTTTGAATCCTGAATCGAACAACTTAACTGTAACAAAATGAAAGGATTTCTTATTATTTCCCTGACTGAGACAGGTGTCTTATTTTATCTTCCTGTCCATTAAAATACTATATGTGTGATTTGTATCCTAATATGAAACCGCTTCCTTTTGGGCAAATTAATAAGTAGAGACCTTGAGCAATCAAAATACTCTCAGGCACCATAAAAATAGAAGGTTTTTGTTTTGTTTTGGTTTTTATATCTTGTTCACTGCTGTGCTCTCACATTATATGGAACTTAGTAATCCTTAACCCAATCTGTTCAGGAAAGAATGACTTTTAAATGTGGTTGATTATAGAGCTGGGATTTCGTTCAGGTTTTCTGAGCTCCCACCAGGAATAACTGCCCCAGGGCCCTTCACCACTGTGGGAGACACTGCGGACAGCCTGCCTGAATATGCGTGAAACAACACACAGAGTTTCTGGCACTCTCAGTTTCTCACTTCAAGTACTTATATTTTTTTTCTTTTTCCTTCCCTGATAGATTTCCTCTGAAGAAAAGTCAGCATAGCTCAGAATTTCAGATCCAGGAAAGCCTCTGTGCACTAAGAGAATGGGAGTCAGAAGACCCGTGTCCCAGACTTTCAGTTCTGAGAAGCTTTTCACACCGGGAACCGTTGCCCGTTCTCCATGAGAGTTACCTGTTCAGGGGGACGGAAACTAATGCAGCACACATGGTGACATCTTCCTATTGCTTTGTGGAAGAAACACAGCTGTTTCAGAATCTTCACGTGTATCTAATCCTCACAAGTCCCAGCGAAGTAAGCGCTTCTATTCTTTATTTAAACATGAGGAAGGGAAGGCACCCCAGGGGATCAGTAATCTTCCATGCCATGTGCTTTTGGCAGTGCATAGCGCACTTGTCCTATATGGACTGAGGTGGATAAAAGACAGAAACTGAATTGTTCATTCAGTAGTTCATTACTGAAGAATCTCAATTTCCTATAGTTCATTAACAAGCATCTTTTCTTTTTCAGGTTGGTATTATAACATTTATTAAAATAATGCTATGGGTTAATAGAAACAGCAAAGAACCAAAGAATTAAAATGCAAGCTATGTAAAATCCCAACTAAAACCCAAAAGTGTCTAATGTATTCATTTATTAGCTAACTAAAAGCCCCCTCCAAGACAATACACTTAATATAATAAAGTACTGCCAAATAATTGGCAATTTTCAGTTATCAAAATTGTGAATTTTGAATTTTGTATCATTTTCTGAATTAAGAAAAAATTCTTTTTGAATGTTATAGAATGTATGTATAAAACAAGATAGAAAAATACATTATAAACTTGTAACAATGGCTATAAATACATTATCTTACATGTTACTCAAAGGCAATAGGTTGGTTATGTACATACATAGTATGACTCTACTGAGGTAATAAAGAATAGACAAAAAGATACATGTCAGTAGTATGATAAAGGGCTGGGAGTTTGGCTTAGTGGCTTAAGCACCAGTCTGGCAGGCGCGAAGCTGTGAGTTCAATCCCCAATGCTGCAAAAAAAAAATTACAGTAGTATGATAAAATACAAGTGACACTTCTATCTACCCACAATAAAATATTACATAATACTATTAAGAAAAAGTCTTAAAAACTAGATATTTTGCTAAGAAATAAATTCAGTAAAGAATAATACAGAAAGCCAAGGCACTGAGAGATTTCAAAAATCATGCCATTTTTCTTTTAAAGCACACTAGTGTTTATACTAAAGAAAAAATTTCTATCTTTGTTGTTGTCTTTTCACTATCGCTCTAACTTTCTTAGAGGCAAGATGGTGGAAAACGATAAAAAATAGAGGAAAAGAAAAAAACAAGAAAGAAAAAATCAAGTATTCTAACAGTCTCACCTCTCAAAACTATTTTTGAAAATAAATAGCATATGAAGGGTACAGAGCTAATCTTAAATTTAACTTCCTTGTGGAATTTTCTTCTTGTTTTGTTTTACTAATTCTGTTGTACTTTGACTTGACAATATTTTGTTGCACCATCAGCTATATTCATTTAAATACTTTTTAAAAAATGTTTACAATATATTTTGGTTAAGCAGTAAAATGACATTATTGCCACCCCAACACATAAGTAATACAAAAACCATTAAGCTGGCATTTATTCATTTTAATTGGTACATAATTATACAAACTTATAGAATATAAAGTAAATTTTGTATACATATATAATAGATACCTTGAGTAATGACCCAGAGTATTAATATATCGATCACCTAAAACATCTGTCTTATATCTAGGGTGATATATTCAACAGCCTGTGTTCCATTTCGAAATACACAAATGGGAAAAAAGAGGTTAATTGAGCTTCCAAAATTCACTTAAATTAGTAAGTTGGAGAGATCGGATTCAGACTCTGGCAATCTGATTCTTGAGCCTGTTTTTTGAGCTGATGAACAGTACTATTTTTAACACCATGTGCAAGATTGAGCATATTACTCCCTATTAGTGAAATCTGCTTATAATTAATTAGGGAGGCCTCAATCACTAATGTACTAGAGACATTCTCAAACAATACATTTTTTCTTTAATAATTTGAAGACAGAAAACTGCCACAACCAAATGTGTGCTATCGTTCATTCTCTTTTTGTACTTCCTGATCCTTTTTTCAAAATGATCGTATATGAATACAGTGAGGGCTTTTTATATTTTCCATGATGTGTGCATCTTTGGGGCTGAGCAACTACCTCTTTTTCAGAGTCTGCCTGCGTTCTGATTGCTCCCGAAGAGAGATCCCTTATTTATGGAGAATCGTGTGTTCAGGCCAAGGTACCGAGGAAAGCAAATGGTAACTCTCAAGAACTTCAACATCCAGTAGTTCTCAGGATTTTCCACACTTCACAGGAAGCTGGTTATGGGATTGCTCAATAGAGGCAGCCTTTTTTAATTACTGGAGGCTTTGCATTAATGACATGACTGTCCAGCTGTTGAGGAAAAGTGTACTCTCCAGTGTTCACCATCAGTGCCCTTGGGCCAACTCTAGAACTAAGCCCCTCACTCCCAAAGTGCCACATTGCACAGGCACCGTCACTCCCACCTCTGCAGTGTTGCTTGGCAACAGCAGTACTTGTTCCACTTGAAGATGGGAAAGAGACAAATGGATAACCAGAAAAACCCCCAGCCTTGTAATTTCTCATACCATTTGTAGGATGGCATAGAGTGAGTGCTCAGCCTCAATGTTATCTCAAAATTGCAGCCTGAAGATATTTTTGTTACAAGAAAAGAGCCATTAGTATTCACCATACTTAAAATCAGGGACCCCTCTTAGCTCTTAAAACTGCAATGGTTCAGTTCAGGTAGTTATATGTATTTATAAATCCGATTACCCCGCTGACTACTGGGGACATAGTAATGGTAAATGATCTGCTAGTTAAGGTGAAGGCAAATTGATGTAGAGAAAATCAATCAATCTCTCACCCAATCTTTATTGAGGACGTATTAGAATTACTAATAGTGGCCATTTAATGAGTACTTTCCATGTGTGTGGTTTCTCCCTAAATACTCTATGAATCATGTTTAATGCTTATGACACTCTTATGCGATAGGACCTATTATTCTTGCATCGAGGTAAGGAAATTACTACTCAAACACATTAAATAAATTGTTCAGTGTCATGCAGATTGTCATGTGTGAACCTAGGGCTGTTTGACTCCATAGTCCTTAACCTCTAAGATCATCTGTCTATTCTGCATGTTACTTGCTAATGCCTTCTCAGGCTCTGAGCTACTTTACAATGCCAGTCATTCCAAAAGTTCTCTTCATGTACCTACTGCATAGCTGTGCAATGTGGAGCAATTGAGGCTGTGTTTGATTAATTCTAATCCTCTCATTTAACTTCTTTACACTTTCTTTGATAGCTTGAATATTACCTAGGTCTAGGTTTAAATATCGACTCTAGTAGTTACAAGTTTATGTAAACATTGGTGGATGAACTTGAACTATTTGTAATGGTCAACCCATAACCATTATGCTTTGTCATATTTGTCAATAACTGTGAAGGCTCTAAGGCTGTTTGTTTTGCAAGCTAAGAAGTTAACCTTTCACACATAAATACCCACAGAAGATATGAGACTCTTGGGTCAGAGGTAGAAGACTTAGCTGCTCACCATACATGGAGGGTCACATTAGCTTCGAGTTTATATTGGTTTTCCTTTTCTCCAAGTTCCATGGGGTGATGACAAGAGGCCAGGAAGACACTTCACACTCAGTGGGCTTGCACCATAGCTAAGGCAGCCAGAGATTAGAAAACCTCTATCTTTCAAGGAAGACTACTGGGAAACCTTCCAACATTTACCCCAGAGAGAGACATTATATTTATTGGACTGGTCAGGAAACAAATCTTTGCTCTGCTCTGGAGGAAGACACTATCTCCCTCTTCCAAGGCTGTTTACAATACAAATATCCTTCAAAAGCTAGAACAATACTTGACACAAGACATGTGGAAATGTGAAAGTTGTGTCTTCCTGCATGGAAGATGGCAGAAGTGATGTTGCTATTGGCTTCAGGTGTCCCACATCATGAGATTACTCTGAAACTTCTGCAAGGTGCTGCAGGCAAAACTTCAGTGCAGCTGGCCAGGCCTTCCCAGTCCTCTGGGGAGCAGCTGTATTTACAGGACCAACAGATGATGTTGGTGGAAATAAGGAGAATTCCTGCCTTTTGGATGGCAGCTCCCCAAAACAGATAAACTGTGGAAGATAACTGATGTAAGAGAAAAAGCCCTCAGAAGCTTATTAAAGTTAAGAACAATACTGATATCTTTCTTGAATGTCACTTGAAATTGAAAAATATCCTTTGTGACTATTGCTATGAGAAAATGTTCAAGGAGATTGCAGAAATCAGGTGACAGATAGGGAAACCCAAAGGGGACTGTGGCCCTCCATGGCAGAGACTATGGCCCCATGCACAGAAGATACATTGACTGAATAGGATACAGATAGAGGATCACTGATGGAGACACGAATTGGCCATTCTGGGTCAACTAGAATAAACACCAAAAATCTTAAAAGGATAACTCTACAGGAAAAGGTTTCTTGTGAACCAGAGGAAGAATTTTGTTTTTATGTCATTGTTCTTATTTTTATATCATCAATGTAGTTTAAATTGTAATTTATAAGCAGTTAATTTTTATGTGAGATAATTTGAAGAATATATCATAGGTAAACTTTGAAAATGTCCATGTAAAAGTTTAATGAATCAATGTCTGCTTATGTTATACTATCCAGTTTCAAGTAAATATAGCATTTTTCAGAACAAAAAATTGAAAAACAAAACACACACACACATACAAATAAAAAGAAGAAACATGAGGGTTGCATGGAAGATTATTTCCCAAAACTATTAACATAATGCCAAAATTGTATGAGAAAATTTTCTGTGCAGCTTCTACTGTAGAGAAGAGAACTAACACATGTTTCATGAGTAAATGAATGAATAAAAGAATGAATGAATGAACTGATGACAGATATTGGGATGGGAATGACTAAAAGTGAATAACATAGAAAAATGGGAAAATATGCATTTGAAATTCAAAACTATATTTATATTTGGCCCCATAGTTACCACCTATGAGTCCTGGATATGTAATATAAATTTTACGAATCTCACGCCTTTTCTGTATGAAGCAGGAATTATAACCCTAATTCTCAGAGTGATAATTGTGTGAGATTTTGTGTGTATGTTTTGTATGTGAATATACATGATCATATAAATACATTCATTTGTATATACTTGCACATATAAGGGTATATAGTATTACACGACACATTAAAAAGTTAAACAATACAAATTCTTGCTTTAAAGTGATAGAAATAACTTGGAAGGCTGAGGCAGGAGGAACACTGTGCGTTCGAGACTGCCTTGGGTTACAACACGAGTGCAACCCTGCCTCAAAAAACTAGGGCCAGGAGTTTGGCTCAACGGCTTAAGTGCCTGTCTGGCAGGCGAGAGGTTGTGAGTTTGATCCCCGGTGCCTCAAAAATAAATAAATAAATAAATAAATAAATAAATAAATAAAGTGATAGAAATAAGTTTGACAGACTAAAGCAGACAAAAGGGAGAAAACTGGTCATTTTATGAAACGAAGATGCAAAAATGTTTTTGGTATAAAAAATATGCACAAGTATATGTTGACTAGACAAATAGCAAGGCATAGCATTTCTTGTTGGCTTTGTTTCCAATCTTTTGTGGCAGAGACAGTTCTTGGGTTTTTGTGCTTCATGATCACCTTGGGTTGATCCACTGTCATGGCGAGTTAGTAATGGTGGCACATGCCAGTGGGGGTGATACATAGGAAACTCCCTCCCTGCAAAAAACTCCTACCTCAAGGGAAGCATCAGGCAACTCCTAGACAAGAGGAGTTGACAGTAACCCCAGTATAGTATAGTTACTGTTATTATACTATGGTTTGAGTTGGGTGTCTCTGACTTGCAGAGTCTTGTGTAATAGAATTATTAAGAGGAGAAAGTTGATTGGGAGTGATGAGTAGTGAGTCAAATTTGAGAAGAAAGAGATGGTTTGTGCAGTGCTATATGTGCAAGAGGGGCAAGAATGGGCACATCCTCAAGGAATAGCTCCTTTTTTACATTGAAATAAGTCGAGAAAGTAACAAAAGTCTGCACATTTTTATATATTCCATCTTACTGGTAATCAAATACAGTTAAATTTCTGAGTCTGTGTGAATAATATACAGTAAAGGAGGTGGATATGGTAGATGGAGAGTGGAAGTGACAGGAATTTATCCTGGAAGAGCAAACAGGATTTGGATCACGCGAATAGCTGTAGAACATATTTTGATCTGACCCATGAAGAGTTAGAAGCCATTGAGTGGTTTTGGCAGGAAAATGGCAGAATGCTTTAGACACTGCTGAAACTACACCCTTAGCTTCAGGGTAAAGAAAGTGAGAAAAGGATATTGGATACATGGAAGCCATGTGGAAGTTTCTGTGGGAGAGAGGTGGTGATTGCCTGGGCTAAGATGGAATCAGCAATGAGGGTCAGAGAAGATGAACCTCAGAGTCAGTTAGGGATATTTCCAAGATGCCAAGCCAGGGAGTTGGCTTGGTGGCTGACTTCGTGTGAAAGAAATGAGGCCAAGAAGGAGAGGATAATGACATAGCCCCATATCCACTTCATAACCCAAGGGAATTTCTGGGCCCGAGAAAATGCTGCAGAATTCCAGGCTTGTTTCTATACACAGTTCATTTTTGTGCAAATTCACCTGATGCTTAGTTAATTTCTAGTGGTTTGAGAAGCAAATGCATTGGGAAAAAACTACATTAAAGTAAAATAGATTTCTCTATTGAGGCAGTATGATCTTCATGAAAATATCTGGGATGAAGAATGAGGCTGAGGCTGAGGCTGTGTCCTGGCTGAGGCTGTAAAATAGCTTTGCCATTGTCATCTCTTTACAATTTAGTGTCTGTTCACTTTTCAGGGAAAGCGAGAATAAAATAACTGCACTACAACTTCATAGAATTTATGGCAGTAGAAGGATGAAACTTTAGAATATTAATTTACTATTTTCCAGTTTGGGGATCTTGAGCAAGTCGCTCAAAGATCATATTTTTGTTTACCTTTATAATCAAGATGCTAATGCATCCTTTGTACCCATTTCTATTAACTACATAGAGAAATGTCAGGAATGCAGCAAAGAGCGAGTAATATTAGAGTCATTTTATATGCTGCTATCTTTTGATTTTAAGTGCGAAAATAATGTTTAGAGAATCAAAGAACGCTTTAAGAGTTCACAAGCAGTGAGGACAGCTAGGCTTCATCTTAGGTCATCCTTAGTCTTATCCATAATTCAGCCAATGTAGCATGGAAAGTATGCCCATGATTTGGAATATTGCAGGAGATATCCATTCGAGGACTTGCTTGTCTCCAGGAGCAAATGAGTAACCACAGGGTTCCCACCATACATCCCTGACCACACAGGCCTCCTTGGAATTTTTATTTACCTTGTGTTTAGCAGGTATAGAAAAAATACATGATGCTATGATATTAATTCATAGCAGTTTTAAAGTCAATTCAGAGGCATCAAGGTAGGAATAATGTCTTTTTGATCAGATACAGAAAAAGCCATTTGAACACTAGCATAGACTTCCAAGTATGGGGGATGGAATGGAAATTAATGATTCATTTATCAAAAGCCCTCCAAGCAGTAACCTGGATCAAGTACCTAGAAAAGACAAAGACAGGTCTCTAAACTGACAGCAATGACTACTTATAATGCACAACAGAAAGGCAACTCTTTAAGTACATTTTATCTGTGCTGGGCAAAGGGGGAAAATGTAACACATTTGAATGATATAAGACATTAAGGGGAATTGGTCAAAAGAAGACAAGCAGATTTTCTAATTATCCTAACTTTTAAATGGACTGAATTTAATTTCACCTAAACTGGTGGTTTGGTGAAAAGACCATAGAAGTCAGCATGCAAAGACTCAGACCTCAAACTTTTTTCTTTGAATTGTGTGACCTCAGACAAGGCAGATATGCTGTGAGTATCCATTTCATCTGGCAAAACATGCAGTGGTTGGATGTCTTTCTTATTAACATATATTTGTGAAGATTTTTGTTTGCCAAATAAATAACGCTAAGACACAACTAATTAGTTCTCCATTTATATTAATGAGACGTGTAAAAATGTCTACTTGGACACCTAATCATAGTGAAATAACTAATGACTTTTTAAAATCAGTCTGGACAAGTATAGTCTGATACCAACAGGGTGAGTAGAGAGAAGATTGTAAGGAATGAAGATTTAGCAGCTTATAGAGTCCAGAGACATGTTACTGCTCTTCCTTTATTTCCCAGCTTATCTGTTGACACACTCTTCCCTTGCCCTACCTACTATACCAAAATAATATTGGTTTCCTTTAAATTCTTGAGGCGCCAAGCTCTTTCATTTGGGAGGCCTTCATTCACACTGTTTTCTTTGCTTAGAGTGATCTTCATCCAAGTTTGGCTTAAATACCATTTTCTCAGAAAATTGCATGGTTCCCAGTTGATTTTCTCTTTCTAATTCTTGCAGCTTAATCTTTCATTTTTTTTTCTTTTTCTTTTTTTGTTTTTCGGCACTGGGGATTGTACTCACAGCCTCACACCTACCAGACAGGTGCTTAAGCCACTGAGCCAAACTCCCAGCTCTTTCATTGTCTTTATGCCAGTTTGTATCTGTGTCTGTGATCATTTACTTGTATATTGTATCTCTTCCTTACCTGCATGAAAACTCCAGAAGAACAATACCTTGTTTGTCTGTTTGTTTGTTTCTTAACCACACTGTCTTTGTAAGATACCTGGCATGGAAATGACAATAATTATTTGTTTGATGGAGAAAAACTTTAACATAAAACATGAAAAGTAATTTGAAAGTCTCTTCTATTTTTTTTAAATTTATTTTTTAAAAGACAAAACAAAAAAAGGATAGAAATGATACAGAATTTCAAAGAAAAGTAGCGAGTTAATACATTGCATATTGTTGTCTTAGAAGTTGCTATTCAGGTCATAAAATCTAGGCACAAAAGTGATCATTCAAAGAATGACAGCACAAACTGTTCTTTTTAATGAACTAACAGAGATTAGTAGTATAGTTATCTACCTAGCATACATATACATACATTTATATGTGCTTACCAACATAAATATAATCTTTTCCTTTCTTCCTTTTTTCCTTTCCCTTATCCTAGTTGTTCTGTCCTTTTGAGCACTTTCTTTCTCTTTCATTATTACAATATCTATTGTATGTTTAGGATCTGATTACGCTTTCAGATTTCTATTTTTTATCATCTTTTACACTAGGGAGAAAATATGAATGTCTCTTCTCTTGAAGAACCTTCAAGTATATGAGGAAGTCATGGAAATAGTTCCAAGTTCCATTCAATCTCATATACAGACAGGGAGACAGGGTTCTCACTCCTTGGCATGATGACCTTTAGAGCTATGTGGTGGTCAGTCATGATTATAAACTTGACTAGATGAAGAGACGCCGGGGTGAGGGTGTGACTGGACTGAAGGCACCGCCCCGTCGATGGATTGATCCATTGATGGCTTCACAGCTGAGTGGTCTATTAGGAGGTGCGGCCTGGTTGGAGAAAGTGGGTCACACAGGTGTGACCTTGAGGACTATGTGTGGTCCCTGATCCCCTTCTCCTCTGGCTCTCCCCATGTTCTGCTTCTTGGCTACAATGAGGTGAGCAGTTTTCCTCCGCCACCCCCTTTCAACATGGAGGGAAATCTAGGAATCTTAAACCTCTCCTCTTTTCAGTTGCAAGGTGTCAGACCTTTTGCCCCTGTGGTGGAAAAGCTGAATAATACAGGCCAGATGACTCAGTGCGGTGGAGCTTACTGCTGCACTGTGGGATGCTCGGAACTATCACAGGCTTTGATATACTGGTTGACAGCAGCCCTGCCCTCCAATTTTGACAATCAAACATACTTTCAGCTTAATGCTATGTCCCCTAGGGGATGAAATTGTCGTTACTTGAGAACAACTATCTAAGATGACAAATTGAACTGAGAGAAAGTATAATCTTAGCATGTTACAAAGAATAATGATTTTGAAAGCTAAGGGTATTTCTCTTCATCTATTCATCAACAAAATTTATTAAAAACAGGTTTTACAATAATTGTCTTAGTAATAGTCCATATTGTGCCATGAGCATATGGAAATTTATCAGCTAAGAATTTGATAGCAATACAGATACTTTCTTTGACTGATATATCCAGTGAGGATTTTATTAAAAGGCTGACAAGGAATTACAGAATTGCTTGCAAGTTTGGAAAATCAGGGACAGAAAATGACACAGAAAACAGAAACCCATGTTTCTAGAACCCTAGCCATAATCATACCTGACCTTAGTGTGGCAGGCATTGCTATTACTGTGCGTGGAGGCTTCATACACCAGTGTGTGTGGATGCTGCTGTCCTGGTACACAGACATTGCTGCCACTGACTAGGGGAATGAAACCCCCAACCTACTAGGTGCCCGGTATGAGTTCGTGTTCTCTAAAATCAAAGAATGAATTTTAGGAATAGTGGACATTAAAAGCAGAATATATTTATTGAGAGAAAGAAGACTTTTGTCTGAGAGAGAGACAGAAGGGTTCCCGAGTGAGTTGCCAGAAATCCTGTCTTTTCTAGGGAAATTTATTGAGCAAAACCACAAGGTGAGAAGGGTCCAAGGTGGGGAAAAATAGGAACTTGCAAGGTGGGCATAAGGTGGGACAGAACTATGGTCAGCCAGTAAGATCAATTGCTCAGGTAAAATTGATTAAATTGGGAATAAATGGGGAAGCAAGTCATATAGCAAGTGGGAATGCTTAAAGAGCAGTGACTCTTCCTGTAGGGGGTTGGGATGGTGACTTCTGTCTTCCTCAAGGTTATAAAGATCTATTTACAATATCAATCCTTGGGATGCAGGTGTATTTGCTTGATCTTTTGTCTCGAGACCTGGCCTACAGTTGGAGGTGTCTTTCTCCTTCAGAGTTGCAAGGTATCTGGTCTTCTGCACTGACTCCTTCAAGGACCCAGCCCTGTCTGACTGCCTATAATATTTCTATCTAACTCAGTTGCTTGTAACACCACCATTGCCCAGGTTGCACCTCAGTGGCCCTTGCCTATTTTAGTCCCTAACTCCCCAGTGGGTGAGTGCTGTGCCCTTTTGGTTAGCTGAAACTAGTCTCTGTGCTCAACCCCAAGATGTGTGAAAAGCTAGGAAAGCACACATCAGATCTTTTTGCTTCTGAAGTGGAAGCAGGCTTTGGCTTTCACCAGAACTATATAATGAAGAAGTCCGTAAACATGGGAGTTTAGAGTCTAAGAGCCCCCAGAGCAACTAATAGGCAGTCATCAAGAAAAACTATGGTAATAATCTAAAGTATCACAGCGGAATGGAGCCGGATACAGATCCCTCCATCTGTCAAAGGCATACACATCTGATGCAACGTGGTGTATTTACTGATTTTCCGCAAGAGATGCTCAGCCCCCTTTTCATCTGAAAGTGGCGTTGCACAAAGTGAGCTTCAGCATCCCCCTGCCTTCCCATCCCTTGACTGTATCAGGGGCAGTCACAGTGAGAGGCAGAGCCTCGCCATTCTGCGACTTTCCACGAGCCCTGAAAGTGCACTGCAAGGCCCATTTCCCTGACAGTTGTCCCCACAGTACACCTGACTAGCTCCAGAACCCAGGAAAGTACAGGATGTTCCAGCCACCAAAGTGCAGTAGCATTTGCAGGGTTTCTGATCTGACCTCCTTGCATTTCAATGGGCAAACCCTGTTCTCTGTGGGCTCGTCTGCATGACAAACAGGCAGAGGCTTCAAGGATAATTCAAGCTCCAGTAGTTTCGCAGCTCAGATGGAACAGCACCAGTTTTGCTAGAGTGGAAAACAGATTATAAACTGCAAACTCATTTATTTTACAAATGTTTGCTATACTTAGGGAAAGCAGTTTCCCATAATTTTCTTCATTTCCTTCTAGAGTCAAATTGGCTTTCTTTGAACATGTCCTAGTGAAATAGCTCTGGGGGCTATTAGGACTGGAGAGGATAAAAGCATCGTGCTTTGTCTATGTGAGGAGAGGGGTGACATAACTTCTGCAAGCTGTGCTCTTTATTTGTAATATGCTAACCACAGTTTAATCAGGATTTGCTAAGGTATGCCAGGGTAAGAAAGTAACACCACAAAAAATTATGTCTCGTTCACATAACATGTCCAGTATGCTTTTGCAATGGATTTTACTTCATATACTTCAACACTCCTGGCATTAATTTAATGCTATTAAAGTGACTGCATATCATAGGTTAACTGATGAGCACAAAAGCATGGAAATCTAGCTTGGATAAGGACACTGAAGATAGGAGGCCTCAGATAAGACTTCAAAGATGTGCAGGAGTTAGTTAAGATTTGCTTGACTTTCCTTCATCAAAATCATCAATAAGAGAAAGAACATGTGTGTGGAAAAAAACAATACTGCTAATCATAAAGTTGGAGATTTAAAAAAAAAAAAGGGTGATCTCACCCAAAAGCAATCAATTTATAGAATGGTCCAAATCATCTTGAAATGCTTGTACTTTACCTTGGTTTCTAGAAAGTTGGGAGTCTCTAAAGGGGTTGAAGACAGGGTCAAGTTGTCACATTTGTTTCTGCAAAGGTCAGTTTGGCTGCAGCATGGAGATTGTATTTGGCTGGATGGGGGTTGAACATAAAGAACTTGAAAAGAGGATTTTCATAATACAGGGTTGAGAGCATGTGTGAGAAAATTGGTTTAGATGGAGAGGGAAAGATGGATTCAAGAAATACTTGAAATACATGTGGCAGAGTAGATCAGTGATTGACAGGATGAAGATAGTAATAAAATGAGGATATTGGTCTTTAGTTTTCAGTTTGATAGCCATATGCACAATGAATCTGAGATATAAACTCAGAGAAGATGAGCAATTTGGGGAAATAGTAAATTCTGATTTGATCCAATTGAGTGTCTGTGATGATTCTGAGGAGGGAGTTTGGCAAAAAGAGTTGAATTGAAGGAAGAGTCTAGTACCAGTATACATTTAAGGAGTCGTCTATGTATAGATGGCAGAAAAAATTCTTAAAGTACATATCATTCTTTCAGCAATTTGAATCCTGAGGAGATCAACAGCTCAAGGAAAAATTCCTGGATATTTTACCACTTGAGGGGTGCATAGTAGAAAACAAAGTAGGATATTGAGAAGATTGAGGGAAGAGAAAAAACAATGTTGTCATGGAACACGCACATCAGTGAGTCATAAAATTTAAAGAAAATGGGTTATCTGATGGTGGAAAATGTAGCAGATCAATCCAGAAAAGTGAAGACAGAAATACATCCATTACACTGCATCATTAAAATGTCATCAATAATTTCAGTTTGCATCAATTGTAGTAGGTTTATTTGTTGAATCATTAAATATTTATAAATAACTACTATATGCAGGCTTAAGCCTGAGAATTGTGAGGCAGGGTGAACAATTTATGGTCATGCCGTTGTAGAAATTGAAGTCTACCGGGGGATATGGATAATAAATAGTCATGTACAAAATATATGCAACTACATTTTTAATAGGTTATGAAGAAAACTCTTTCAAAACAACCTGGAAGTGATCATAGATTTTTCTTCCAAGACTGTGCAATGAAAGACACAGGCAGAGGCTAAACTATACTTGTGAGCAAAGTACAAATTTGAAAGTCAAGCAAGAGTTTTGGGATGAAAGAGATATGAATAAGTATAGACCTAAGAGAAAAAAGTGCAAGAAAATAAAGATACAGGAATAAAATATGTCATAGTAAGCCCTGTAGGAAATGAAGGAGTCAGTGTTTTGTGTAAGAGATTTGATTGTGTTGAAAGAGATCGCTACAAGGAAGGCAAACTGGGGGCAGCGGATACTGGGAAATGCATCTGGTAGTGTTGACAGGCTGAGTGCAGCAAGAATCAGGCAATTAAAGGTGACAATTAAAAAGAGTGGGGAAAAATGCAAATATGAATATCTGTTTAACAAGCAAAGCAAGTATTTGTTTAAGTATCTTAAATTATTTTCCAACCTTTTTTCCAGTTACTTTTTCAGTAAAAGTTCCCGATGTTGGAAACTTTAGTCACTGTCTGGAAGAGAGTCACCAAGAAAAGTAAAAATTACCCAAATTTACTTAATTTAGCTCTTATGTTTTTAGGAAGTTTGCTTTTTTTTTTTTCAAGCTTAAAACCCTAAGATTTGCACTGGTTGCATAATCTAGTTTCTCTTTCTTGACCAACATAACTGCTATTGAATATGGTATTTTCTATGTATTTCATCTAGATTGTTTTGTTTTTGCCTTGTTTTTGTTGTTTCTGTTTTGATATCAGGCATGTGTTAATAGATGTGATTGTACTTGTTATTGAATGTTCTCAATTCTTTCTTTTGACAACAACAGAAAAAAGTCTGAAGCAGCAATTTTGGGCAAAACAGAACTTCTTAAGAGCACAGTTCATCCTATTGATAAGATCCTACAATCAAATATGTGGGCCCATTTCCCAACCTATTTCTTTGCTTTCAAGATCAAATTGCTACTCTCCACATGCCCTTTTGAACATAGGTCTCTTCAAAGAGGCAGGTATTGATTGGCAAAGACGAAAAGAGAAAATAACTCCATTTCTTGCAATAAATAACTCTACCTTCCAATTATCTCCAACTGAATAGAACAGGTAAGATGAGACCTTTCAGAATCTTCCTATCCAAGATTATAGAACTTAGAGGCCATCTTCCTTAGCATTTATTTTCTTTTACATGTAAGTATTTTTCCTACTATGTTCTTTTCTTTTCTGCACAAAACTTTCAGAATTCTCTCCTTTCCTTTAACCACAGTTGGAGTCTTCGTGTTAGTTGGTTATGCAAAGCATCCAGACATGTAATGACCCAGGGTTGTGGGCAGACTAATGGATATTTGAAACTAATTTCTGATACTGTTTTCCTCTGTGATTTTGAAGACTTTCCTAAAAGAAGGCATTTATAATCTTTGTAAGTTTGAGTAAGTATTTAACCTCTGAAAGTCTTTCAACTGTAGAATAGAAATTCTCAATCCCAGTGAGAGTGAAAATTACATTAAATATATGTAGCCCAGTACAGAATTTGGGACATTGTTTTAAGAATTAGTTGCAGTGAAGAAGAAAATTAGCTACTGTATGAGTACTTAACACCTGCAGGAAATTTTTTGTCTTCTATTGCTTATTTTAAATCCTTAAGACAGTACTGCTAAATGGAACTTTCTGTGACATTGGATATGTTTTACAGCTGTCCAGCTCCACATGACAGACACCAGCCACACAGTCTTCTGAACACTTCCAACGTGTCTAGGCCAATGAGGAGATTGATTTTTAAAGTTATTTGATCTTAACTGATTTAAATTTTAGTAGCTAGTTGTATATAGCAGCTACTATGTTGACCAACTCATCTTTATGATAGCCATAAAAACAGATACTGTCTTCCTTTTATAAAAGCCAAAGTGGTGTCAGAATATCAGATCACATGTTAGAGTCACTTAACTAGCAGCTCAGAGAGCTGGGATAGGGACCCAAGTGCACCCCATTCCTTGGCCATACTCTTTTCTCTTTATCATATTGCTTTGAGAATCTTCAAGTGTATGCATGGCTCAGTTCCCTATGTATATCATGTCTGCATTAACTTGAAGGAGCTTCCCTGAAACTACAATCACCAAAGTGAAGAAGAGATTTGTGAAACAGCTTAGTTCCACTTCCTTCTTTTTATCCCTGGAATATCCTCGATATTTCTCCAAAGTGATCCTCTAACCTCCTTCTAAATTCTACCAGTCTGGTGGCTGGCAGCCTCTCACTTGAGTTGCTATTAAAAAGCACTCCCATATCCTGTATTAATCAGCAACCCAATCTTGTTTGGTTCAGTTCTGATCGAGCTGTGGAAACCATCCCCCCATCAAAGTCCCTGTTGATCAAATGAATAAGGCAGACTTACACTGCGGTACTGGAAGGGGCTGCAGCCACAGAAACCAGGTGATGACTGGGGCGGATCAGGTCTGCTAGGCAGCCAGTCAGGAAACTTCCAAAGACTGTCTGTGTGGAAACAAGGATATTATGTGGGAGTCAGTTCACTGTCTCCTGGTATAATTAAAACATGGCAGGACACGGAGTCAGGTTTATCTAAATAGACAGTGAAAGGGTGAGCAAACAAAAAGGTGAAGGCCGCAAGAATCTTTGCCCAGTTGATCAAAAGAGAACAAGGAGATTCTGCTGGACAAATAAAAACAGTGCTGCCCCTTCTTAATCTGGAAAGTGTATCTCTCATAATGGCCCTGTGGACAACGGGAGGCAAAACAGACTGAAGGGAAACTCTGGAACTGGAGTCAGAAAGCACAACTCTCCTGCGTGCTTCTAGGTTTCCGTGACCTTTTCCTACTTGTGACTCTTATGTCAAACTTTTATGACTCTTCTCAGACATTCGAACTTTCCCATCTTAACCCATCCCATGTATCAGATGCATTTCCCCTCTACACCAAAGAAAAATCAGAAGCCTTCAGAGCTTCTGTATCTGTTAAAAAAACTTACAACCGACTCTCCTGTCTTTTCTTCTTTCCTCTCATTAAAATAATGTCGTACATTTTTCTTCCTAAGGATAATACCCTTTCCTTCCCAAGGGCTTCACTGCACTGGTTTGACATCATCTTCCCTGGGTCTCCATAACTTTCCCCTTTATACATATATTCTTCCAGACTTGGAACTTCCTCAGGTCTCTCTCCTCTCCACTGGAAATACACACACACACACACACACACACACACACACACAAGCGCATGCACAGATATACACACGACTCTAGAAAACTCTTTCCTCACTCTCTCAACAATGTTCTTGCTCCAGCCAGGATACTTCCTCCTCTCCTCTCCTTTCATATTAAAAGTTTCATGTGTATTGTGTCCAAGGCTTGTCTCCATGTCTCCGTGTCCTCAGCTCGCACTCATCCTTCAACCCAGTGCCATTTTGATTTTATTGCTACCATCATTGGACTTTTCTCACTCATCTCATCAAACACCCATGCATTCTTTATCTGAATGAACTCTCAGAGGAGTGTACATTATTCACTAACTTCTATTCTAGGAAATGCTTTCCGCTTTTTAGTTCCACGACTCCTCGCATTTTTCTCTTATTTCTGCCACAATGTTTTTAGAGCAGTTTTTAAGAGAAAAGTTGAGTGTGCCATCCTCAGTGATATTCAGTTGCCCCTATTATATGATTTAGTCTTACTGATTGCTCTTTAATGTTACTCTGAAATCCTCTCTCTCTCTCTCTCTCTTTTTCTCCATAATAGTTTCATCTTGTACCTTTTTTCTGTGTGTGCTCTAAGCTCCAGATATCCAAGCATCTTTATATGACTCTATCACAAGTTAATCCTCATTTCCTTAATTCCTGTCTCTTCTAAGAGATCATTCTTAGCATGGAGACATAATTAGGAGCATCACAGGTATGTTCAGGAGAGGTTCTCAATGTGGAGGCAGCAACTCCTCCTTCCATTCTGATGAACTCAGGTATCCATTCCCTGAAGTCAAACCCTAAAAGGAACTCAGTCTAGTGCTCTTGCAGTGACGTGACATGAAGATATACCAGATCAAGGCAATGTCTATCAATTTCTCACCCAAAAGTGTGTTACACTGTTGAGTGGAAACTTTCTCCATCAAAATAGCAGCTGGTCACATAGTCATTGGATGATTTAACATGGAAAATTCATGTGTTGAGTAGAAAAGATGAATTAATAATGACAGCTATTGACTGGATGTCACAAAGAGATAAAAATCTGGCCTTCACTGTTGATATTACTACAGATAATATTGATTGGCATAGGAAATACTACATTTAGGCAAAAGGAGAGAAGGTATTGAAGGAACAATACCTTCCTGACTCTTAACACTTGCTATGTATTCTCCAAGATCTTGCACCTTTTCCATGGTAATCAGTGTGGTATAAATATGGGGCAGGGTTAAGGTTGGTCTAGCACACCACATTGTCCTATTAGGTGATGACTTTCATGTGCTCTTCCATCAGGATTGAGTATCTCCCACAGTTCACCTGGGCAGGGAAAACGAAAATGCTCATAAAACAGATGAGTACAACAGGTGCAAACTCAGTGAGGTGGATAAGTTTTGTAGAAATGCAGAACTGCACCTTCTGTAAGTTTTGCCTTCTAGTGGTCTGCAAACTCGTTAAAGAGAAATGACTAATAAGAAGATTGCAACCAAAAGAATATACACAAACTCTTTTTCTTGAGATTAAAATATTGTCATTTAAAAATTTTTGGTGCTAGTTATGAACTGACAGTTTGGAAAACCGTCAAATCTATACTTTGAAGCCTCACCCCAATTTTGATGCTGCTCAAAGATGAGATTTTGGGAGGTGATTAGGGATGAGCAAGGTGGTTTGTGAATGGGATCAGTGACTCTGAGGAAGAAATGAGAGATGGTGTCTTTCTTGGTCAGGGCAGACATAGCGAGGTGGATGCTTGTTTATGCCAAGAAAGAGGCCATCAGCAGTGATGCAGAATTTCCTTGTGATTTGATCTTGGACTTCTCAGTCTCTGGAACTGTGGGGCAAGATGTGTTAGTTGTTTAAGCTATGCAGTGTATAGTATATTTTGTTCTATAGACCCTGGGTATGTCATGATAATTAGAGAACAGAATCAGGAATTACTTGCATATGAAGAGAGGGCACCTGCAGACCCAGAGAAAGAACGGCAGTAGCAGGTTCTTCCACCTCGCTCAAACCTCATCGGCTCATTCCTGAAGTCTCTGAGAAGGCAGTAATGGATTGTGGTTATACACAGGGGCTCTGCAATCCTCCTTCATGAATGACAAATTTAGCTCTCATTTAGTGGTCTTCAAACCCCGGTAACTGGCTTACCACTTCTGAATTCTAATCCTTACACCTTAAAAGGGGAAATGTACCATAGGGTATTGGGAGGTTAAAACACAATCTTCCATGTTTAGAATGTGGGACAAAGCTTGGAATAGAGTATGTTCATAGTGTGTATTAGCAGTTAATTATCTAGTATTATGGAGAAAGAAGCTTTAAGCAATTATAAAGAGTCCCTAAGTGACAGGAATGGATGGTTAATGTTTGATATTACTTTGTGACATGATGTGGGATGAAAATCATTCACTTTTGCCTTTGGACATGCAGTTCTTGCAAAGGAGGCACTGTTGGAAACCTAGTGAAAATCCTTGCCTGGAGTAGACACTGGCAAGAATAAGTTCTCTGAACTATTTATAGACTAGTCACACAAATTATACTTCCTTGGATTAGTGTGGACCTTTTCTCTGGACTCTGTGGTGAATTTCAGGATGGTGAAAAATCTTTGCTAATTCTCTGTGGTGACATAGAGGAAATTGATTCATTACAGAAGAAGCAGTTCATTTCCACAAGTGAGGAATTTCCTCTAAATTAGGGGGTGTGTTTGTGACCCTGTTGTATTGTCTATCTACAGAATCTTTACAGTGTCTTTTTAAGAGAGATTTAACGAAGCAATCTCACCATTCTTATACATCCAAACCTCTATAATTTATCCTACAAATTCTTCTCAGCTGAACCCTAACCACCCACTTTGAATTTATATTCTAACTATTTTCCTGTTCAATTTATGATCTAGCCATATATGCAAAAGATGCAATTCTCAGAAATCAACTTGCTTTCTAGCATCTCTCTCTAAGCTATCTGTATATGCTATTTTCTTTTCCTTGAATACTCAATTTTTCCCCACACTTGCAAACTTCAGTAACACACACACACACACACACACACACACACACACACACACACACACAGTATGCAGTGGTAATTTCTTCTTTTCGTTAACTCCCAACGTAGTAGTTTAATCAATCTCTCCCCTTTGTTCTCATCCACATCACCCATAAACCAAGCAATGCTTATGAGTTATCTCCTCCTGATCAAATTATGTATATGCCTATGCACTCATACTCAGGAACTTTGCATTTGCAATTTCTTTTGCTTGAATGATATTGCTTATGGCTGCTTCCCTCTCAAAATTAAGGTATGTGGTCAGTTGTTACTTTTATAGAGGAGTCTTTTGTGATTGAAATCAAAGCCAGTTTCCTCACACTTAACCATGCCCACCCTCTGCCATACTCTCAAATTGCCTTGTTTGATTTGTGCATCTTATTTGTTTAATTACCCATTTCCAGTCCCCTCTCACTAGGAAAAAAGAACCTTTCAGTTCATCATTTGCCACTGTTCTACACCCTGACAATGCCCAATGCACAGTAACTGCTCAGTGGAGCATTTGTTGACCACCATCCCCACTGAACAATGAGATTCTTTCCAACAGAAGACTTCATTAGTCAGCATGCAGTAGTAGGATAAGATCTGATATATATTATGTGCTCAGATACACATTGATCAAATGCATGACACTGAAATAGCCAACCAAGTACCCATTAGACAATGGAAGGTCAGGAAGACAAGTGACTTGATGGAGTATAATTACAGGGAAGGGTGACCAGTGGAAACCGCCTGGAAGGCAGCAAATAATTGATTAAGATACCAAAGAAAGAAAACCTGTGTGTTGCAAATACAATGAGCTCAGCATATGTTCCTAACATTGACATGACAAAACGAGTCTTATATTTCAACACTAATTTTTATTTCAATTTTTAAAAATACCATTTTGAACCCTGCCAGATAATCACCTGCTGCTTCATTCAGGTGTATGTGTAGAGGGATGAGCTGCTCCCTGACAGGTGTCCGACATTGTGCTAATAGCCAAATCAATTCAAGGGACAATGTTGACTTGAGGAACGCTTTCATTTTCTTCTTCCCTCCACCTATGCTTCACGTAAAATTGTCACTCTCCTAAGATACCACAAGGCAGTCCACAAATGAACCCTCTTCCTTTGAGAGAGACTAAGTGTAGAGGAAAAGGTAATTACTTAGTTCCTCTATCTCCAAATTATTTGTAATAAAATCTGAAAACACACCACAAGGTCTTTCATAAATTAAGATGCATCGGCGTACCTTGTGCATCTGTTCCACTCTCTGGCCCTTTGTCTTCTGCAAAGAGCACACCAACCTCAACACCCAGCAGACAGCATTTACGCAAATGATGTCGTGGTCTGTAGCATTAATATTCAGTGATTGTCTGTCATAGACACCTTACTGTACATCTGTTATGCAAATGTATGTTAATTCAGACTCCCTGACAGCTGCCTAGCTTCCCTCCCTAAAATGATCTTTTCCATTTTGAAGTTTGCAATCTGTTCCCCAAAATGTTAATTCAACAATTAGCTGAAATTGCTAAACAGAAATTGTACACGTTCAACCTAAAATAGAAGGTAGCATTTTAAAATAGATGATGAACCTTCTTCCCACATCATTTATTTTATATGTACTTCCTTAGAATGAAAACATTGATCTGTACACTGGTTGTCTGGGGGTAAGTAGTATCTCTCCCTACCCAGTCCTTGCAATTTGACAGGAAAAGAGGTATCATCACTGCTGATATTCAAAGGGCTTTTTTCTCAATGAAGATTTTCGTGATATACAGCATTTCTTTTCATGTCTGTAACTTCTGTTACAAAAAATAATTCATATCAAACATTAGGATATTAACAAATGGCAACAGAGAATATTTATAAAATGATGAACGATTGAAAGCAAGGATCTGAAGGAGGACCCTGTGATGCGCAGAGCATAATAATCACTCAATATGAGTTTGGAGGCTGTTAAGTGAAGAATGCTTCCATGTTTGATATCTCTGTCCACTTGGAGGAGTAGGTGAAGGATCCTGCATCAGTGACAGAACTATTCATTCTGATTTTGAAAATGATTGGGTGTCTGAGAGAATGGGAGAAAATAAACTATATTAAACAGCATTAGGAACTGTTCAAGACAGATTAAATACTTAGAGTGGGTCTACTATGTGGTAGTCGCTGTACTGAGTTCACCGTTAGCATTCTTGAGAGGTGAATGCCCTTATCCATGAAGAACAAAGTGGGAAAAGACGGCTGCAACCTACACAGCTTCCATGTCCACTCCGAGTGCCCTTTTCAAGGTGTCCACCCTGAAACAACAATCTGGGTGGGGAACCAGGGGACACATGG
The DNA here is from genome assembly GCA_004363535.1 of Dasyprocta punctata. Lineage (NCBI taxonomy): Eukaryota > Metazoa > Chordata > Mammalia > Rodentia > Dasyproctidae > Dasyprocta > Dasyprocta punctata. The sequence goes on along the minus strand of RJWM01005245.1, from coordinate 59,977 downwards.
AGTGAAGCAGGAGTTACAGGTCCTGCCCTAATGGGGCTGTTTCTTATTCTGTTCTAAATGGACGTCTGACATTTGACCTTCAGGAATGTCCAGCACCTAAATAAAGCTAGTGAATTTTGATTTTTCCTCCTGTCTAGCAATCCTTAGGTGTCAGAATCTTCCAGGTTATTTATAGATGGGACTCCTTTGTTACCTTAAAATTTCATTTCTAAAATGATGATAGCAACACATATGATTCTCAAGGTTCTACACCAGTCTATCATTCTTTGTGATTTATTTTTACATTAGTAATTAGACAAGGTGGCTTAAAATATATTAAAAGTATTATGACTTGTGTTTAGCTGTCTCCTCAAAGTCTCATGCAGTTATAGATTGGACTTTTGATCTAGAGTATGCGACATTGGGATTGATTCATGGTGCAATGCTAGAATCAAGGTCACTACGATTAAGGGTGTAAGTGACACCTGCCCTAAGTAGCCTGAATAAGATGTAAGGCACAGAAAGAACTGTAGTTGTCCCTTTGTTGCTTTGCTACCTTCTACCTGATATGAACTGTTTTTCCTCTGCAATGCCAACTTGCCTTAGATTCAAACAGTTATGGACTGAAACCTCTACAAACTGTGAGCTAAATAAATCTTTCCTCCTTTAACTTTGGTATAGAGTATTCTGTCTCACCAACAAGAAAAGTAACTAAGACACATAGTAACTACATTTGAATGTGTGAATGTAATAATATTTGCATATATTAATATACTTTCAAACTCTCTTTCTCCTCTCCTTACCGATCCCTAACCCTTTCCCTTGGTCCCTTTCCAATCTCCAAATAATTTACCTTTATTTCTTATTATCTCTCCTTTATTTTACTCTTTCATATGTTCATAGTTTTGATTCTTTATGTAAGAGAAATTACGCAATATTTAACATACTTTGTCCTACTTATTTCACTTACCAGTATGGTCTCAAGATCCATGAAATTGTTTACTAATGACTTGAATTCCTTTTTCTTTATGGCTAAAATCCTTTTGTGTATATTAATGTATCTAAAAATCTGTTCTTCTGTTAATGGACATGCAGGCTGTTTCCATTATTTAGCTATTGTAAGTTGTGCTGCTATCTCTTGAATATATGATAAGCCTTCACTCATGTTTGATAGCTCTGTTAATAGCATGAAGATGATGAAAACAAACATGCATTAGGTTTTGTAAGTTTTTTAATTATTATAAGAGATTCCAAGATTTAAAAAAATTGGAGCTTACATATTTACCCATTTCATTCTAATAAAGTTGATATTAGTATCTTTCATTATAATTTATAATTTCTTATTTAAATACTACTATTTGCACAGGTTAAGGTAACAAAATCTTACATATTAGTTTGATGTATCAAATGCAGCTTTATGTAAATTTATTTAGAAACTGGATTTGTTTTGCTTTTGTTTTAAAGCTAGAGTGTATGCAACACTTACTATATGTGACTACATCCTAGTGTCATATATATGGAAACACGAACATATATTATGTTCCAGTTCATATAGCGAGTAAGAAGGGCAGCTGAGATTTGATCCTGAACTGGGTTTCTTGAAAGATAGAACACTAGGGAACTTGTTTCTCCATATAGCGTCACTTTGATTATTTTTCCAAAGAAAAAGTGATCTTAAGAAAATTGTTAAACACATCTCCCTTCCTTGCACGCCACATTGCTTGCCTCGGAGCAGTCTGAGGACAACCAGTGACAACCTCCAGGTCCTGCAGCCAGCTGAGATGAGTCATACGAGTCATGTGAGTCATGCTGACCAGCCTTGCCAGCTTGCCTGCCTCTCTCTCCCCTTTCTGCAGAAGCTTCAGCAAGAGCAGGCACCTGTGGTTCTCTGACCTCTGCCTTGGGATTGACCCTGGTGCTTTCCTGGATGGCCCCGAGCCACATGCCATGTTCTCTTCAGGGAAGCAAAGTTACAGCAGAATGGCAAACCCCTGTCCTTTCCTTTCTCTTGGCCTATGTGTGCGGCCTCATGCTTCACTCAAAGCAATGTGGTTAAAATGGATGGTAGGGGCTGAAGGGTTACAATTCACCCCAAAATCACTAGCTAAAATTTAGTCAAATTCTTGAGGAATGGATACTCTAACCCAATGGCCAATAGAGAACACTTCTGCATTCTTTAATTTGCATCTTTGTGAAAGCATAGCAATAATGCCTGGCTCAAACTAACTGTTGTGAAATTCCAAATAAAACACATGTCACAGAATTTAGTTCTATTTGACCCTGGTACTCCTCTTTTAGGTATCTTCTTAAAAGGGTTAAATACATTGTATTATAGTGCTACATGCATGCCTGTGTTTATAGAAGGACAGCTCTTAGTAACTAAATCTTGCAAGTTGCCTACATGTCCATCAGCAGATGAATGGACAAATACTATGTGATATGTATATATAACAGAGTATTGCTCTGCCATAAAGAAGGATAAATTTGAATCATTTGTAGGGAAATGAATGTACCTTGAGACTATACTGTGAAGTAAATTAGATACACACGATTGAATATTGTATGTTTTCCTTCATATGAAAAACCTAAAATATAAAGAGTGATATAAAAGAGAGTTGATAGGAAATAGGGAGATAGGTCTTTTGCAATAGGGAGGACCAAGAGATGGAAGGAGAAGGGAACAGAAAGGAAATGAACAGGATGAAAAAAGAATTAAGATTTGTGTTATGTTCATGTCACACTCCCCAGAAGGAATGCTGTCATGTACTACAAACATGTGCAAGTAAAAAATAATTTAAAACAAAAGAAAAAGAAAAAATCTTACAAAAAAGTGATGTGCAAAAAAAAGTCAAGTGTAAAAGAAAGAGGAGCATATGGTTTGCCTCAAAATTATAATCGTGTATATATACACATGTATGCATATGAATATATGGAGTCTGCCAAAAAATGTGTATGCACTTCAGCAATTCACAGTACTAATAAATGTCTAGAAGCTAATGGCCACTTCCTTGAGAATCTCTTGTAATTGCAGAGACCAAAGGTAACCTGCATTAATCTCATGATATCTCAATAAATTTAGTATTAAAATATTTATACAAGCTATACTTTCCTGTGGTACTTATATTTTGGTGGATTCATTTTTGGTATATCTGTGTGTGGAAAGTGTATATTTGTATATGTGTGCTTGTTCATTTCTTTATATTTTATCATTTTGTTGTTGTTTAGAGACAGGGTCTTTCTATGCAGTTTAGGCTGACTCGAACTCACTATGCAACCCAGGCTGGCCTTGAACATTCAGCAGTCCTCTTGCCTCAGCCTACCTGGTACTGGAATTACAAGCTTGTGCCACCCTGCTTGGCTCTGTTTTATATTTTACAAGTAAATTTCCTAGTTTTTTTTTCTTATTTAATTCCCTAAGCTTCCTGCTAATGCAAAACTTTTCCATTGAAGTCTATTTCACAGGTGAAGAAACTAAGCCATAAAATAAATAACTGCATGGTCTGCAGTTGCTGGGGTAGCAAGAAAATATGTTTCCTTAATAGGACATTTAATAATCATTCATCTGAGTGATGCATTTTTGGTAGAAGCAAAAACCATTGGTTTGTAGGTACAACCGTGCAGTGGTCAAGAAAATATTGCTAAGCTGACAATTTTGATAGCTGAAAGAAACTGATGCCTCCTCCCTTTCTCTTTTCATCAACCATAACTCTAGGATAATCATATTTGTTGTGAAAGTCCTGTAGTTTTTTGTGCATGGAAAAAGTGGTTTCCTAAAATGTATTACCTCTAATTTTCAAATCTTCCTCTATTCTCAAAACTTCTGTTAGGTGTTTTGAGTAGATTTTTGCTGATTTTTTATGTATTACTGTTCTCCTCTGAACTTCTGACAAACCATGAATAATCAAATTAGAAATGAAGGCCTCAATACTTTTCTTTTATGACGGATGTCTCCGAATGTAAAGGAGTGGAAGGGTAGGATTCGGTGCTTGAGGCTCCTCCCTTATGGCTACATGAGACAAAATTGCTGGGGCTTCAGATGAGACCAGGAGGAAGGTCTGTCCCCACCAGGAGGAAATCCTACCACAGCAGCTTACAAGGAACAAAGCCAAAGGCAATGCACATGCAGTGATGTTGAGGACACCCCGGCACACGTGCTTCAGTAAGTGTCCTACATCCACAAGTCATCATCTTCCCACGCTTTGAAAGTATACAAACAAGCAAACACATGAGAGAAAGGGGAAATGTTCATTCTTGAAGAGATTCAGAAGTCTTGTTTCTTGGATTCACAAGAAATTTCTCAGGAAGGAAGGGCAGAAATTATTACACACATTTTATAGGTGGAGGAAATTTAGACCCAGAGTGGGGCTATGGCTTGCCTAGAGTCTTCCTATTGGGAAGAGTCACAGTCAAACCTCAAAGCCATTTTTTTCTGACTCATGCATCAGGTTTTTTTTTTTCCACTTCCCCAGATGGTGTCTGTGGGTTTGGCTCACACTTTCAAGCTTCACTGACCCTGGATGATGGACGAAGATTTGCTTTGGACACCTGAGCCCAGGCTGGAGGGCAGGTGCCAGACTCACTGTGGGTTTCCATCCATTCCTGCTGCAGTGCTGGGCTGAGCTATTCCTAGCAACTTTATGAAACATTAGAATTATGATTTATTCCCAAAGCAAAGGGTGAGACATCTCCCCTTTCTCTGAAGCAGGTTTAGGAGTCAAGAATCTCCCGTTTGCAGCTGATGTGCCTCCTTGGCCAACGTGGTGGCATTCTGGAGCCCTTGACATGAGAGAGTAACTCACTGAACACACAGAGCCAGCAAAAGGCCCCACCCCCAGGCTCAGCAGTGTTTCTCTCTGCCCTGAGAATCTGAGCTCCCTTTTCTCTCCTTTGATGCCAATTTTCCAATCAATTTTTAAAATTATTTTTCATTTCAAAAGACATGGTCTTATTTAATGCCAATGAGACAAATAATTCATTGGCTAATCAGAAAAGTCAGTTAAGTGGAGCAACATAAGAAATAAAACACACCTACTTTAAGTATTTCATTATAATTCTTAACAAGATCATGCGTATTACTTCAGCAGGGTTTTGATACAAGGGAGACAATTTTTTTATACAGAAGTTCTCTGATTGGTGAGGTAATAAAAGTTTAGATTCATTCTAGATTAATACTTGTTCTTTTCTGCTTCTTTTTGCTACCACTTAATCTGTTTTAATGACTTATCATTATCCCCTTTTTGTGAAAAGTTAAACTTAGCTTTAAAAGAAATAGTAGAGTTTATAACTTTCTTTTCATACCCATGATGTCTCCACTCACATAGTACTGATCAAATTTTTTATTACAGAAGTAAATATGAGCAATATTTAGTAGATCTGGAAACAGACACCACTGAATCTTGCTAAAGAATCATTGTGACTTGGGGAATACTGGGATGTGGTGTACTAGCAACATGTACATTGGTGGTTTTGTGATCATATATATTTTACAAAAGCAATTGATAATGCAGATTAATCTGGACAAACAATTAAATATACATTGGTTGAATCTATTTAGCTCTATTTGTTAAAATCATAATAACCACTTTTGTTAGCAGAATTTCTTACAGTTTTCTGATAATTCATATCCTTAGGTTGCCTACTTTTCACAACCATCTTTTTTGGTGTTTGTTAAAACTGTACTCAGTTCACAGCTGAGAGAATTTGCAAGGTCACTGGGGACTAGATAGTTAATTTTCCCAATCTCATCCATTTATTGATAGGGTGGTTTACAGGGAAGTAAAATAAAAAGGTGTAGAAATAAGTTAAAAATAAATTTTTGTCTTCGACGAATTTATGGTCTTTTCCCTGACAGCTCTAGAAACACTCTGTCTCATTCATCTAAAATCCAAACACAAGTATTCAAAATCCTTGTCTTCCTAATATTTTTCTTTCCCCCACAACTTGAAGTTTCTAAGAGGTATCACATGAGTCACCACACAGATATAACTTGTCATTACAATCTAATGGACTCTAAGTCTTATTAGGAACCTCTCCCTGCCAACTTCTTTGGAGATAACACCTGAAAAGAAAAATAAAACAAATCTTTGAGCCATTTATTTTAACATAAGCAGTGACAAGCAGAACAGACAGAACAATCTTGTTACAGAGACAAGAAAAGGGGTGGCATCTGTCAGTTTTTGGCAGAGGGTCAGCTTCACTACTTTCCAAGAGTGTGCCTCAGCAAGCAAGGTACGCTATCTCAATGGCTGAATCTTAGTTTCCATTGATGCTAGCATTGATGTATCCCTCCTTTACAGAACTATGATGCAGCTGCAGTGAGACGATGCTCATGAAGAAATCTGGATGGTGTGAAGAGCAACGGTGGCAAGACAATGTAGGGAAGATGGAGGGCAACCAAAGAATTTACAAATGGAGCATGAGGATGCTGTCTTTCCACAAACTTTCCTCTTGCCACTAATCAGAGGGCCAGAACAATAGGCATGGAGATCACTAAAAAAGCAGGTAGTATGTGAAGAATATCAATAAGCATTCAGGGAATTAGTGTTAAGACTTCAGCAAGATCTATTTAACTAGCACCTAATGTGATGAAATCAGTGTGCCTGATGAGGAGTCAACTACCTCACTTAGGTTTTATCAGAAAGGAGGAATCAGTGTAAGAGACCAAAAAGATCACTGAAGAGGGGTCTTGTCTCTGTGCAAGATGTGTAGGTAGGTACGCCTGCATTTAGGGGGTGGATGAAATCTCGAGCAATAATAATGAAGTCAAACAAGGATGCTTTAGTGCACATCTCAAGGAGAATCATTAAATACAACAGTGACAGTACTGTGGTATGCAGAAACATTTCTTTTCCTCTCATTCTTTCAGTGAAAAGTCAGCTTTTATTTTAATGTATTTATTCCCCACCTCTTCATAAAGTATAAACAAAAGCATGATTCAAAAGGTCGTTTGATTTCCAGCACAAGGTATTACCTTGGAGACTAAAATGAATTCTGGAACACTGATAGAACCAAGGACAGATGTCATTGACATTTCAGGGTTTTTGCTTAAATTTCCAAGGGCCTAATTCATGCTGTATTCCTTTACTCAAAAGCATAGCTTGGTTTTAAAGCGTGCCTGAGAAATTCAGACATCTGTTGTTGTCTAGTTGGCGGTATTTAGAAACGAGATAGAAGTGTCCTCAGGTCTTTCCGTCAACCATATGTCTCTGTGTTTTGACCCAGAGAGTTCAGGTTCTGTAGAAAGGAGCTCAGTATTCAAAGAAACAGAATAATTTCTTTAGGTTTTGTTGCAAATGGTTCCAGATGTGAAGCACTTAGACAATGATTCTGTTCCCAAATCGTTGATAGCCTTAAGTAAGCCCCAGAAGAAATCCATTGGCCTACTGAAAATGATGAAGTAGATGGATATAACTCAGCTTTGACACCTCAGCCTCGCTGTTCATGCATTCTGCCACCGTTGTGTCACCACCTGCATAACACCTTCCCCCTGCAAAACAAATCTCTGTGAAAAAGAAGTCTATAGTGTTCAGGAGGTTATTTTTCTTCCCTTAATATTTTCTTCTCTTGATGTATCTATTTGACTTGTTTGAAAGTATCCCACGTTATTCTTTTTATTTGCATGAGGTTGCATGTGAGCTTGAAAGAAAAAGGAGCGTTAGTGTATTGAAGGGTATTTTTAATGCCCAGGTACAGACTCTTGATTTTCTAAAGAATTTTTCCCCAGAAGGGGAGGCCATTTCCAGAAGCCAAGTTCATACTGGTTATGCATTCTGGAGTCACCATGCTAGAGATATTAGCAAGAAGAACAACACAGTTATAGCTGCTAAAGATTCAGAGATGCACAGGTGTGTGTATTTCCAACAACATTTCATAGCATCTTGTTTTGAATTCCTTTTTATATGACTACTAGTCATCCTTTAGAAAATGGGTCCTTCCTTGCTGAAATACTTAGTTTCTTAGTTTCAGTGGTAGCATGTTCTCTTGGTTTTCTTTTGATATACCACCTTCATAGTAAAGGCTACATTTGGAGACAGAGAGAGAGAGAGAGAGAGAGAGAGAGAGAGAGAGAAACAGAAAATTAAGGAGGGGTACAAAATGATTGCCAAATATGTACAATCATGTTAATAAAAAGATCCAAAGTAAGTACCTCACAATTATTATCAGTAATTTTCCTTCCTCCATGACCACATTATTATAATGCCTTGTACAGTTCTCTGTATGTTTTAAATTTATTATAATAACATGGAGAGCCCAGATCTGTTTCTGGTTTCTAGTGCTACTTGTATATGTATGGAAGACGTACTTTCCATGGACTGCCAACTAACTTGAAGAAAACACACGTTCACACAAACACACTTGCAAAAATAGACAGAAGAATGATTTGATTGTCTATTCTAATTAGTCAGAAAAAATACAAAATCTTATCAACAATGGTACAGCCACACAGGGCAGGAATAAATGTGGCACCAACGTGCTTTTGCTTGGTCCTTAGAGTTGTAGTGGAGACACAAAATATCTGTGTCATGCACTTATTATTATGCATCTAAGAAGTTGTGAAAAGTTCAAGTTCTATTATATTACCCTTTTTACACATGATTGTAGTATATGGTTTTACATACACTTCCAGTAACATTGCTTGTGTTTCTTTTTAAGATATTTTCTCCAATGCTGGACCTTCCTTTTTTGAAACAAAGGTCTGAACCCATCACTTTACCATCTTACATTCTTATTTAGGAAAGAAACCTAGTACAGTGCCTAACATCCTAGGATAAATCTTCCAGGTCCCTAGCAGTTTGGAACACTCCTCTAGCCTCTGAAAATTCACAGAGATAGTGTCAGTCTTAGCAGCAGTGCCATTCATGGAGAATAGACTACCAGGAGAGGAGCAGAATTAGGAAGAGGTGACCTGAAAATTATGTTTTGGATATACTGTATTTAAGAAGTTTTTTCTTTGATATACAAACATAGTTTAAATTCAGCATCATTTGTTGGCGTATATTCAGTAGTTGGGCAAAATGAATACTATTAGTTCAGGACAGCCAATGCTGTATTACAATGGTAGCTTCAAATTGGCCATGGTGGGAACATTTGAACCACAACTCTCATCAAATGTCACACATCAGTTTTTCCCCCCTGGAGATCAGGTAGGAATATGTGGTATAGAAACAAAATTGAAAAGAAGTACATTGGTAATTTGAGATAGGAGATTCAGATTGCCTGGTTTGTCTTTATAGATTGTATTTGAACAGAATTGAGTTACCTTGGAAATATATTTAGGGAAAAGCTAAGATCCTGGGACTAAGTTCTGGGTCTCTTCAGCATTTGGGTGATGAAAAGTAAAGAAGCTGGGTTTTTAAGGAAAAAAAAAAAGACCAAGAGAACATCCTATCTTGGAAGCTAAGAGAAAATATATTTTAGGAAGTGGGGAATCAAACAGTAGTGTGAAGAACTGGGGAAAATTAACAGTTGGTTTTGGCCCTGTGGAGGTGCTTGTGATACTGATCACCATTGTCTCATTGGTGAAGGAGCCTCACTGGAATATATTCAGAGAGAAATGAAGCTTTTCCATTCCCTCTGTTCTCTTTAGCACTTAGAACTTCAGCAAATGGACATTTCAAGGCTTTTTAATTAAATATTTACCTAACTTTTATTTATCTTATTTTATTTATTGGCTTGTATATTTACTTTACAAATGTTTTCACCTGTGCGGGGAAGATGATAGCAAAACACAGCATGTAGAAGCCATGTGAGCTCTTGACTTGGTCCATGGGGAGGACACACAAGATAAGATTTCATTGGACCACCTCCTACAGCCCAGACTTTCACATAGCACAATTACAGCACCACACATCTGGAAGAGTAGGTTTCCAATTTGAACACTGAGATTTTGATAAATCATTTTTGAAAATTGCTGCAGAACATACTGAGGATAATGAAAGCTCAGATACTGAAAGTGATATGCAAAACAAATGAGGATAATAACAGATAATGTTTCACATTTGAGGAATATCTTTAAATGGAGGCAAGACAGTACAGTGGTTTGACACATGTTTTTTGAAGTACATTAACCTGAATTTGAGGCATTCTTCTGTTACTGGTAGTCTGGGACAGTGTGACCTCAGCTATAAGTTCAGCTTCTCTAATTTCAGTTTTCTCTATTCTGAAATGGGGTATATATTACCAATATTTCAGGATTTTTATCAGGAATAAATAGGATGGATGTAAAGGACTTATTCTAATATTTACACACACAGCAAAGTGCCTTGTAATAGCAACTAATTAAAAGGAAAGAAAACATTAGGAGAGCGAATTCTTTGACATGACAGTGATAATTAAAGAGCAAATTTGTATCAACTCTGACAGGTTGCTGGCAATGCAGACCCATGCTAAAGATTTTAGGGCTCCTATTTAGGACTCACAGTTATATTTTGCTGAAAGAGGATGAAGCCTCCAGTTTTCAGTCTTTTTCTAATTTTCTGCTCTCACATTTTGCAGACCCTGGAATGATCAAGACTAGTTGAATTGGAAGGGAGAAATAGGCAGAAATAAAGAACCTTAAACATTCTGGCATTTGGATCAGTGAGTGCTGATTTAATATTATATGAATGAAATCATACAATGACCAAGACCAAACTGTTCTCAAACACCAAGATAGATAATCAGCAACAATTGTCTGAAACTCATGAACCACACATCTCATTTAAAATATACTGAGGTCGATAAGTCCAAATTCCTTCTGCTATAGTTGAGGCTCCTGAGAACTAGGCGGAAAGTGACTCAGATGAATTCTCTAGACAGTTAGCTCCCGAGAATGTGAGACAGACAACCTGTATGACCCGTTCTGTGTTTTCAATATAATGAATGGAGTTAGGTGAATCACTCAGCCTCGAGGACCTTTATTTCTTTCTGTATTTAAAATCATTTGTAAGAACCCCGAAGGTATTAGCGAGATCACCTTATCTAGTACCTTATTTTTCAGAGGAAGAAATGAATGCATACAGAGGAGAAATGATCTTTACCAAGGTCAGTTCATAATGCAACTCAGATTGAAATTAGTCTCCTGACTTCCTAACCTGTCCATTCTAATGGAACATATAAAGGATGCTGGGTGTTGCAGTCAGGGGTTACAGAGAGAACAACTGCATACAGGACACCAAGTTTATAATACTATTTTATAATAGTCACCCAGAGTTGAACACATGAAAGTGCAGGAAAATCTGTCCACAACAACCAAGATATTTAGCTGAGGGCCTGAATCCCACAGCAGTGTCTTGCAAGAGTCCAGCGAGGACCCAAATGCATGACAATGCCTCCCACAAAACCAACTGGAAATCTAAGAGCCCACAGTAAGGACTCACGCCAGTCTATTTACAGTTTTGTGCTGGGAAGGCAAAAGGTCAGCAGTGGGACTAGAAAGTCTATGCCAGCGGGGTGAAGGAGCTGTGCAGTGAGTTGAGGGTTCTACATGGGAGCCGAGAAGTCACGCTCAAAAGAAGAGGGGCTGCCCTGAAGAGCACCACAGCCATCCCCAACGGCAATGAGGTCCCACGCTCCTCTGACGATGAGAACAGTCGAGCACAGGTCAGGAAGCCCAGTGTAACAAGCTTCTCCAGCACACAGCTTCCCCTCCGGAGCCAGGAAGCAATGTACAATATGAGGAGCAGAGCTCCTGCAATGTGAACCACAGCCACTCTCATTGATGAGGTCCTGAGTTCCTCCCACGATAATGGCCGAATCCATATTGGGGAAGCCAGCATGACAAGCACCTCCAGGAGAACCATCGGCTAGAAAGAGAAACTCTTGAAAGAACCCACAACGCCTTTCTCTTCTTCTCCATGTCTCTATCTATGCTGGCAACTTTCTTCAGGTGGAGCATATTTACTCAACACCAGCTGAATTAATTCAGCTGGTGCTAAGTTGACCACCAGTTTTTAATCCATAACACTGGGATTCTTATATGTAATTGAATTCTGGGGCACTGTGAAATGCTAAGAAAGAATATTTGCAAATTTGTTGTTTAACGATGATCAATACACTCATCTTTATTTTCCATTGGCAAAGACACTTTATATTCCATTGAGAAATTTTAGACTAAGGATTGTTTTATCAAGCTTTGAGTCTAAGATATAAACTCCTTTGGCACATAATTGTCTTCTTTTCTGGGTGACTTGGCTTAATGCCTAGAACTTCCATTAAGTGTACAGAAAATGTGTTAAATTGATGAAGTATTTTATCTATTTTACCTTGAAATGTCTTTATATTCTAGGAGATTTTCTCATAAGATGAATGCTAAAAAGTACAATTTGGTTGCTTGGGTGGGACTCACTGAGGTTTAAGTATTTGCTTGGTTAAGAAAAGATATTTTTCTTTCTTTAATGAGTATAGTTACTGCTTGGGAAGATGTAGACTTTAAGATTGTTCATGTATCTGAATAAAACAATGAATTTTTTGCATTTTTGATGTACATTTTCTTGGTTCATATTCCATTGTCTGCATTTTGCTCAAATTTTGGCCTGTCACAGCAATACAAAAGAATTTCTTAACTTTGAAATTGTGACATTTACTTCTTTTTTAAAATGGGATGTGTGATACTACTTATTCTTTTTATTAAAAGCCTTATTCACTTTACTATCTTATTACTTCTTACATATACTCATAAAATTTTGCAATGAGATATATTTCCCATGGTATATATCTATAAAATATAGAGTGAAAAATTTCCTTTCTATGTTCTGTTTTCTATCTATTCTTTATCCATTCTCATATTATTCAGGAGGTCAATATTACTTGGTTCTTAAGTATCTCAACTATTTATTATACATGTCAGGGCTAAAATATATTCCCTAGAATCCCCAATTGATACAAACATTAGCATCCTCACACTTTTATAAATCTGCCCATTAATCTTTTCACTTGATTATCAAAAAATTCATTTGATAAATGATCCTGTAATTATTTAAGTTAGCTTAGCATTCCATTTAATCCTAAAATCCTATTGAAGGACATTTAGATTGATTTTAATCTTTTTCTATTACAAATGATAGTTTCAATAAATACTTTTACTCTTTAACACACGGTCTTTGGAGTTTATAACTCCATTTTGCAAATATATATAACTCACAGAAGTACAATTGATGAATTAAACAAAAAGCATTTATGATATGAATTGTGTTACATTGCTCTCCCATGGGCTTTTCCAGAAACATACGAATGTATGTATTTCCTTTCAGTTTTGTCAAGTTAGTGAAATATCAGTGTTTTGGACTTTCTTAACAACCTGTTAAATGAAAATAATTTCTGAAGCTTGTGTGCCTTGAATAGACATAACAGTTTGCAATAGGCCAGCATTACCAACAGTAAGAAAACTGATAATTTGTAAAAGATCGAGTACTTAAGACATGGCAAAATGTGGAGGCAATCAGAATTTCAGATGAAATAACATTCCATATAATGAAGAGCACTTTGTAGGTAAACTAATGATTGGTGGTGATTTGCTTCCATGCATCCCATGCTAGTTCTGAGTCCTGGCTGTGAATCATGCTTCTCTAGGCAGAAGTGATCTAGTAGGCAAAGAGAAAGCAAGAAAGGACTCTGCTGCTGGAAAGAGGAGCCCACAGAATATCTAGCACTTATATAGGACTTATGGACACAGTGGAAACAAGAAGTCCACAGTCCTGGCTGATGGTTCCTTTGAGGACCTTGTTCCATTCTTGAGAGTCAGGGAAGTTTGAGGCTGGAGTTTAGCAAAGGAAGGATCATATCCTTTTCAGACTCATGAAGGGAAGGACACAGAGTACTGCCGTGGGGAGTATGCTGGCCTCAGACACAGAGCTCATTTCCTCCTTACACTTCGCAGCTTGTGAAAATGTGTAGGACAGGAGGACAGAACTAAATTTATATAGCTCCCTGGAAAACAGACCTAAATTCCCCGCATCCTTTCAGGGAGCAATACATAGAAGTTTTTGCCAGGCTTTGCCAACAGTCTCAGACCATTTCTCAGCACCAGTGGTGACTTTAAGGTAATCATACTTTGAAAATAGCTTGGTTATGTCTGAGAACTAGTCTTGTGTGAACTGAGGTCATCAGCTCCCTACTCCACCTACCTGAAGAAGGGAGGGTCTTTTATATGGATGATAACATTGGAAGCCACCACTGTGCTCTGATATCTATCTATGGCTAGCATATAGTAGGGAGGAAACATCCTAGGTGTGCAAAGATGTAGGAAAATGTGAATACACTAAAGAAATGAGGCTTGTTCTACCCCTCCCACCTTTTGCTCTGGCTGCTTTTGCTGTTTTCTGCCACCTTGAGGTGCTGCCCCTGTGCCATGCCACTCTGCCTTGGAGCCAACTGGTTAGAGACTGAAACCTCCACAAAGTGTGAGCTAAATAAACCTTTCCTTCTGTCATTTTGGGTGTCAAGTATTTTGTCTTAGCAGTGAGAGAAAAGTAACCAATACAGCGTACAAGAAGATTTAAAAATAGTATTATTGTGTTAAAGAAAATAAAGGCAAAAGATAGACAACACTGAAAAAAGGACAAAGAATTTTGACAAATAAAATTTATATAAAAACCAAACGGATAATCTAGAATTGAAACAAATCCATGTACATAATGGAAATTAAGAAAATTTTTGCATGATTTAGTAGCATAGACATAGAAGGCATAGAAGATGTCCGGATTGATAAGTTCTTTTTTATTTTTTATTGGTACATGTTTGCAGTACATGCAGTTTATAAACATGTGGAGTGGGTACATGTACATAATACAGCTTGAGTTATCAAATTCCCTTCCCTTTCCCTCCCACATCCCTCCCTCTTCCTCTACACCCCTTTCCCCTTTTTTGTTCTTGTTGATATTATTACTCTTATTTCATGTTTATGGCATGAAATGCTTACATCCATTGATGCTATCAGACACGTATTTGCTTTACTTACTTCTGCTTCCAGTCCCACTCAAAACAAACCAACAGAGAATATCCTCTGTTGTACATAGAACAAATGAAAGGTAAAACAAAACAAACACAAGAGACACAGGGGATCCAGGGAAAATGTTTTCCATCTTCATGATAGGAGTTATGGATAGAGAAGAGAAGGCATAGGAAGCAGTGTTTAAATAATTGCTTAGAATTTATAAAACCCTTTAAAAGTGATTGGTTCAAAAATTCAAAGAGCTTAGCCAAAGTTCTGGAAGATGAAGAAAATGAGTTCTGGAAACATCACACCCAAACTTCAGAAAAGCAACAATAAAGAGAAAAATTAAAAATAAACAGAAGAAACATCCACACTTGTATCAAAGGAACAAAAATAAGACTTAAAGATGACTTTTCCTGAGAAACCATGGAAATCAAAAGACACTGTCGTGACATGATTAACAGTGATGGAAAAAGGGAACTTCCAAACTGAAACTTTAAAACCACAGAAAACATCTTTGAAATGTCTAAGTATAAAGATCTTTTTCAAATATACAAAAGCCGAAAGACTTCGTTACTAGAAGACTCACACAAAAAGTGAATGGAGATTTCACAAGTTACAGCTAAAGAAACAGCATATGGAGTGGGACTAAATTTGTTCCTTTTTAACCAGGAAATGGAAATTAAACTCTAGGATATTACTACATACCACCAAAACAGACGCAACAAAAACTCCGATGATACTGGGTGTTGGATGACTTGTGTCACTCTTTCCCATGGCTGATTGGTACAATAACTTTGGAAAATATTCAATGATATCTTTACAATGTTATAAGTTTTAAACATTTCCCTAGTTAGTCACAGACCTTTTTATAAACCACTTTCTTATTGTAAGATAGTATTTTTGCTTTTGTGACTTTTCTATAGTGCCTAGGTTTCATATGATAGTTCCTTATAATAGACCTTTCCAAATAAATGTTACTGAAAATGTTTAGTAAATAGTGCACCAAAGAATTTTTAATGCTTTGTTGTGAATTATTTTCTGATGTAAGATATTATGCAAGGGCTGTTTTCTCCTGCTAGATAAAGTATTACCTTCCATTTGTTGATTTATGATTTCCTCATTGCTGTTAAATTTCAACTTTCAAATTTCTATTTGCTAATTCCTGTGTGCCTTTAGGTTTGTTTTATTTTCTTTGTGGACTTTGAAATCTGTTCCATCTGTCTATTTGTGGTTCAGTAACATACTATATTAAATATTGATGCCTCATTAGCTGTAATGGTATTCCATGAAGACTTTTCCTCATTGCTATTAATTTTCAGGCTATTTTTTCCCTCTTTATTTATTTGTTCACATAAACCTTAATTAGACCTGGTTTATTTAGGTATTATTACCAGTTTTTCTTTGAGGAGCACAGAAAATCATAAATATATTTAAGGGGAATTAATACTTCAATTATAGTGAGTATTTCTAGCCAAGAATACTTTTCCTTTTCCTTTTTTCCCCCTAGTTTTGGATATTATAAATAAAGCTGCTATAAATGTATTTATTTACTTATTGTGGTACTGGTGATTGAACTCAGAGCCTTCTCACTAAACTATGTCCCCAACTCTATTAAAAAATTCTTTATTTTTACTCAGGATTTCATTTCTTCACTTAATTTTTCAGACTGGGCTCCAATTTGTGATCCTTCTGCTTCAGCCTCTCAGATTAGTGGGATTATAGATGTGTGTTGCCACTCCCAGGTAATATTATGCATGTATTTCAGTGAGCATATGTTTTCATTACTGCTAGATATATTCTTAAAATACAATTGTAGCTATATATATCAAGAGTCATATTGTTGGGTCCTAGAGCCAGCACATGTTTAACTCTTACAAATTGCCTGTGTTCACCAAATTGTTTTATCTATCTATCTATCTATCTGTCTATCTATCTATCTATCTATCTATATCACAATAATTAAGAGTAAAAGGAGTTTTACATGGAAGAGGGGATATCTAAGCTGAAACTTAAATGAGTATGGGGAACAGATCTTGAAATATTTGAGGATAAAACAGTTCCAGGAAGTGTTACACCAAATTTAAGGAATCTGTAATTGTCAAATTAGATGTATTCTAACATTTCACAACACATGCCCATTGGTAGTTCTTAAATTTGATTGAAGTTTTATGAAGAGATTTTTTTGTGTGTGGAGTATGAGAGGAAACTTTCCACTCTTTTAGGAAATGGTTGAAGGGGATCTATTAAGTGTTATCTAATAAACAGTTGCATGAGTACCTACGGGTAGGGATACAGCTCAGTGACAGAGTGCTTAGCTAGCATGAGTGAGGGCCTGGGTTTGATCCCCAGTGACATAAATACTAAAAGTTTCTATTTTTCTATTTAACAAATATTGCTTACTTACTAATGATATTGCTAGACATCTAAATTACATCTATATTTTGCTTTAATATAAAAAGAATCCCTTTTCCACTGTCGGTAGGAGTGTAGAGTGGTGCAACCACTCTGGAAATCAGTGCAGAGATTCCTCAAAAACTGGAACTAGAGGCTCCCATTGGACCCAGCCATTCCCCTTCTTGGCATCTTCCTGAAAGGATCAAAAGCATCATACCACAGCCATACATGAAGACTCATGTTTATAGCAGCACAGCTCGTATTAGCTAAACCTTGGCAAAAGCCTGAATGTCCATCAACCAATGAATGGATTAAAAAAATGTGGAGGGCAGCCAGCCTTTCCCCTGATGGGGACGCGTGGCTCAGAGGACTTCAGGGAAAGGGGCTGGTCAGGTGGCTGCTGCCGCCAGAAGGAAGATGGTGGATCTGGAGGAGCAGTTGTGTGATGAGGAGAAGGCACTTACAGCAGCAAGATTCATCATCTATGCCCCTCCTGGAGAGTTTAATGAGGTCTTTAATGATGTTCGGTTATTGCTCAATAATGATCATCTCCTCAGGGAGGGAAAATCCCATGCATTTGCACAATATAACTTGGGTCGGTTTACTCCAGTAAAAATTGAAGGCTATGAAGATCAGGTATAGAGAACAGAACATGGTGAATTGGGAAATGGGAAGTTTTTGGATCCAAAACACAGAATCTGTTTCAAATTTAATCACTTAAGAAAGGAAGCAACTGATCCAAGACCCTACAATGCAGGAAATGCAATTGAATCTTGGAGAACTTCTGTAGAAACTGCACTGTGAGTATACATGAAAGAACATTGCTCAACCGGAGTTTACACTGTGTATGGTAAAAAAATAGATGGACAGCAAACCAGTATTGCATGCATAGAAAACCATCAGTTCCAAGCAAAACCTTTTGGAATGGTCGCTGGAGGTCAGAGTGGAAGTTTATAGTCACAGCTTCAACCACTCAGTGGTTGGCATCTTGAAAATTCAGGCTCGTTATTATGAAGATGGTAATGTTCAGCTAGTGAGTCATAAAGATATACAAGATTCCCTAACAGTGTCTAATGAAGTGCAAACAGCAAAAGAATTTATAAAGATTGTGGAAGCTGCAGAAAATGAATACCAGACTGCCATCAGTGAGAATTATCCACAATGTTGGACACTACTTTCAAAGTCTCACACTGACAGCTGCCAGTTACACGTACTAAGACTGACTGGAACAAGATCCTTAGCTACAAGATTGGCAAAGAAATGCGGAATGCATAAGATGAACATTTCCTGTCTGGTTCATGTTAGTAATCTTTGCATTTAAAAAAGTTATTGCAAAAGTGTTCCGAACTATCAATCTGCCCAGGTGGGCTATTGACATTTAAAATCAGTGTAATTAATTAGCTTGGTTAGAGCATGAAATTTAGCTAGTCAACCATTCTTTCCTTTTGTTTGAAGAGAATAGAAAAAAATGAGATTAGTCTAAATGTCTTTTACTTTCTGCTATTCCTTCCTTTGTTACAATGAAGAACTGATTCCTCTAGTTTATGGTTAAAATTTTTGAAGTATTACAAAAATATTTTACTTAGTATAACCCTAAAATTGTTGTCTTTTGGCTTATGAAATGGGTAACTTTCGATATAAGCCCAATTCTTTTTAATAGGGTCAATAATAGACATTCTGGTTTAGGTGATTGATGCACTTAGCCATGATGCTGCTAAAGAAATTGACCATCTTTTCCCCACCTCACCTCTTCTACTTATGTAACATTGAGATTAGAGGGAAAGCACTTTGCTGTATCAATTGTGTTTAAACCTTCCAGTATGGTTATTTAACTAGCTTAGTGTCAAACTATACTTTATTTTAAACCAGGTCAACGTCTATTGCCGTTTTGAGATTCTGAAATTAAATGAAAACACTTATCTCATAAATGCATTTAATGTTTTTTTCTTGTGACTGTTACACAAATTAGCTTGAATTTCCTATGTTCCTAAGTTACTTTTATCATAAAACCACAAATACAGTACAACAAAGCAAATTGTAAAAAAAAAAAAAAAAAAAAAAGATGTGGTTCTTTTATTAAATGGAGTACTACTTAGCCATAAAGAAGGATAATTTTGAGAAATTTCTAGGTACATGGATGCACCTTGAGATCATACTTTTAAGTGAAGTAAATTGCAAACACATATGTAAATACCACACAGTTTCTCTGGTGTGAAAAACTGAAAGTGAAAATAAGGATCAAAATCATAATAGATATTGTGGAATAGGATGAAAATATTCAAATTTGGAAGGGGCATTGGTGGGGAGAGAGGAAGGAAGGAAAAAGGAAGAGGTGCTTTAAAGTTTACTTTGTAATATCACTTCACCAATGTGTGAAAGTAAAACATTTTTGTAACTCTAGAAGTCTTACTGCAGAATTCATAAATAAAAACACTCTGTAAAATGCCACATAATGTAAAATATATGAATTTACCTATGTGCCCTTCAAATTCTATTTTTAAGAGCTAATGAATGAGCAGAAATATGGTAAAACTCAGCATGCTATCTTTAGAATGGATCATTTAGTTTTTGCCATAATTCAACATTCAATTTCTTAATCTTGCCTAATATCTCAAAAATGTATTTGTAAATCTAATAGTAGTCTTTATATGTCACACTGTAACTTTCTGTAATTCTTATTTTAGTTGTAGTGGATTCTTAAAACATAGTTGTACCAATATTAGGCAGAAAAATACCAAAACTTCTAGTCCTTTACTAAAAATTGAGAATCCAAAGTTTATGTTTAAAAGGGTATATTATCATCAGTTTATTCAAATTTTAACATAAAGACATAATTTTCTCTTTATGTGCTTAATGATGAGACCTTTTGATATGTCCATAGTCCATAACATCTGTATTTATTGACTGA
Organism: Dasyprocta punctata; assembly: GCA_004363535.1. Classification (NCBI taxonomy): domain Eukaryota; kingdom Metazoa; phylum Chordata; class Mammalia; order Rodentia; family Dasyproctidae; genus Dasyprocta; species Dasyprocta punctata. Next base: position 39,782 of record RJWM01005245.1, on the reverse strand, counting down.
ATTCTTAGTTTACCCAATATGATTTATGTCTGGATGTCCCCCCAAAGCCTCATGCATTCATGGGAGCAGGCTTCTAGAGTTTGTGACTGATTCGTGGTCTAGCACTAGAATTGTGGGTGTGAGTTCTACACCCACCCTAGGGTGGGTATCCTGCAAAAGGTACATGGGACGGAAAGAGCCTTCACTGTGGGCTTCTCCCTTTTTGCTCTTGTTGCTTTTGCTGTTTCCCCTGCCATGAACTATTACTCTCTGCCATGCCACTCTGCATTGGAACCATCAGATTATGGACTGAAACTTCCACAGACTCTGAGCTAAATAAAACTTTCATGCCTTAATTTCAGGTGCTGTGTATTTTGTGCCAGCAATGAGAGAAAAATAACCAAGACACTACCTAAATATATTAATATTTGGCTATAATTGCTTTGACAGTGAGAATCATGTTATGTCAGGTATTACATATTTTCATATATAATACATTTATATATGGCATAAATTTTTCCAAATAATTAGAGCCACATTAATATGAGGATATTATTATTTTAGTGTTTCACACATGAGAAAAAGGATACTCTGAAAAAATGCAGAAATGTCATACAACTTTTGGATAACTTGAAAGCATGATAGAAATTCAAAAATATTCAAATGAAGTAATAAGATTTCAGCATAGATTATTCAAAATCATAAATGGTATTGTTTGGTGAGGGGTACAAATTTCCAAAAGATTACATCAATTATTTACTATAACATTTTGGTGAGGTACATAACCATTAAAAGATCTATTCTAACTGAAATCTCTTCAGACTATATCTAAGGAAGAACACAAAATTCAGTAAAAATACAAAAGATAGGCTTGATATTGACACATTCCTTTAACCTGATCCTTCTCTCTTTTATGGCAGAGATGGCATCAACCCAATTCTTCAAAAGTAAATGGCACTGAAGAAAATTAACAAGTTTTTCTTCCCCTCCTGGAGTGACATTATTTGGTAGGAGTAAATAGAATTTGGCAGGGATTTTATGAACTTGGATCTCTAAGTTACTGTGTAATTCAGAGTGTCTTCCTATCTTCACTATCCATATAACATGAACTAGTAATAACTTTGTATCGTGCTAAACCTCTAGGGTTTTGAGTTAGTTTGTTATCTTAGGATACTGTAGTGTGTGCTGATTTGTGTTGCAGAGCAAAATATATTATTTTGTGCCAACTAAATGAGCTCATGCAATGCCTGTCATATAGCCCATGTCAACATTAGCTATTATAAAAAACTTACACTGCCTAAAATTACACCTTTTGCTTTACCAAGAATCCTTAGAGAAATGTACTGAAAATTTAATATAAAACCAGAAAATTAATTATAAAATTATAAAAAAGACAGAAAGCAAAAGATTTTCTTTGGCAAAATCTATTCAGTAATTCATTCCTTTACTTATTATTTATGATTCATTTATTTCTTGTTTATAATTCACTGGTTTTGCAAATGTGTAGCTACAATTGTCTCATTTTAATTTAGTCTGATGACGTTGGACCTATGATGTGGATGGAAGATACGGTAATGCACCTACATCAGGCAGTATTAGTGAGATGGGGCAGGAATGAAGGGTTCGATGACTTGGTAACCATAACTGACAAAGTAAGAGAAGTATAGCTGGTCATTTGGGTGGCTCAAAAGGCCAACCTGAAACATATTCCGAAGATTCCAAGGGAGAAAATATTCATCTAGGATATTCCTGTGGGATGGGGAAAGCATTATGATTTTAGCCATATGGTAAGAGATGTTGAGAAGTTAAATGGAGGTATTGAAAGACTGTGTCCATTGTGATAAATAGATGTTGCTAGTACCTCTCTCAGTGGTGGTGTTCTGCGTGAATGTGCTCCTAACATGCTGAGACCACCATGTGTTGAAGAGAGCGGGTAGAAGTGGGAGTCAGCCCTCACACCCTGGGCTGAAGTGAAATGTGCCACTTGATAAGACAATTCTTCATTGCATGCACAAATGAATGCACATTTACATTCATTTACTCACTTATATGTTTAAAATATTGTTGATAATCTTTTGTATGTTGAGGGCAGTTTGGGGGACTCAGCCATAAATAACACATATTAATTCCCTGATCCCTGGGAACTGAGATCCTAGTAACAAATAAACGTAAGATATGGTAGCACAAAATGAACATATGATATACAGTAATGTCAAATGGTGATCAATTCCTTAAAAGAGATAAAACATAGAGTAAGTATAAGGGATGAGATGCAAGAAGTATTTTTAAAATGGTAATAAAGAGTCAATGAAATTAAACAAATACAATCAAGACAGACAACTGTGAGGCAGAGAGACCAGTGAGATTGAGTGGGAGGAATATTCTGGAGTTGTGGAAGTGGGCAGAGGTCTGTGTGTCATCCTCCAGATGACACACAGAGTTCGCAAACCGCCCTGTCTTTCAGACAACCTAAGCACCTTCTATCAAACACACTGCTTTAGAACACCTATTGCTTCCTTATCTCTAAACATTATTAAAACTTTATATACTATTAAATTAGCATAAATGCAATTGGAAAAGTTGAACTATTTTTTATAGTTTTTTTTACAATTTAACTTCTGTGAGCAAGCATATTCATGACATTTAAAAGAGAATACAAGCATATGACAAAAGATTTGATTCAATACATCATTACGCATCCATATGGAGATGTTATTCAGACTTCAGTATCATCCTTTAATAAAATATTTATTAAATAAAGAAAAATCAATTTGGTCAAGAATTGTGGGAGTTAATGTCTGACTCTATTTGCGGTGTAAGACCGGAAAAATATCAAATGATGTGCTAACAGCAACTATCTTTATGTACAGGGTTTGTATGCAAACTTTCAACCACTTATTTATTTTATAAGATTGCTAAACACATGGTACTTATTCATACATCCTTACATATAGAATGCTTAATCATATCTTGTAAAACATTATGGAACTACTTCTAATCAGATTGGTAAAAAAGCAGAGTATATGAACAAAAACTTTGCAGCAAAAGAAATACAAATGGGCTGTAAACATAAGAACAAGTTATCCAGTTTCACTAGTAATCACAAAGGAAGTTAAATAATCATAAAATATCATAATTTTTGTACATAGCATGTTAAAGAAAATCAGTAGGTACACTGAAGTTGTGTTTTGAGGTAGGTCTGTCCATGACTGGTGATAAAGTTATTCAATATTTTGAGGACCGATTTGGCAATATGGATCCTATGTTTTAGCTTGGTATTATGGTTTTTGTCCTTGGGATCTTTCCAAGAGCCGATCTTGACGATTAATTTAAAATTCATGCTACTTACATTCACTGGAGTATTTTTATAATAATGAACAGTAGTAGACGATCTACGCATCCCACATCAAGGGAATCTTTAAATGAACTATATTCTATAGATACGATTGTATGTAAAGTTTTTAAACAAAAATAAAGACCAAGTGACTTTTAGAAGGAAATAAGATGTTATTTATATTTTTCCAAAAATCTAAAATCTGTAAAACAAGGTTGTGACACTGAGGTCAACAGTCACACATGAGCCGGCACTAGGAGCCCACAGCTTTTTACTTCAAGGTTGGATCTTTCCCCTTCCTGCGGTGACCACTCGACATGATGCTCCCCAGCCCGTCAGGGTGTCTACAGGAAGCTGGGCTATCTGCAGCAACGTTTTGGTAAACACAAAACACATACCAATCGATAAAATACAACCAAATGAAATAATAAATGTCTTCAACTACTCTTACTGCTTCATCTGCGTCCTGCGTATCACTCCTTGCTCACTCCCGCACAGAGCACACAGATAAGCTGTGTTGATGTGAAATTTAGGGAACAGTTAAAGGTTATGAGGAGGGATATGGCTGGGGTTTGGTTAAGCATTATCTGCCAAACAGATCTCAGACATCCCAAGGACGTTCTTGTCACGAATAGGATTATCAGTCTCTCCAAGTGAAATATATGTCATTCTCTAAAATAAATACTGTGCTCATTTGTACTTATATGTTACTGTTTCATAAGAAAAGTTTCTACTTTCTGTTTGAAAATCCCCCAAAGGTATGTCTACTTTTTGTAAATTGGCTGTTTACTCAAATGGTCAAATAAAGTCAGAGTAGTATCCTTTAATTTCAGTTTGGAACTATATTGGGAATTCTTGATATAGTGTAAGGATAATTTTAAAACTTTGAGAAAGATATCAATATCATTTTTAATATTGTGAAAGTCTTAACAGTTTATGGGTCAACATAGATGAATATGTTCTTAGATGCTAATTCAGCTCCAACGGATTAAGATTTTCTACTCATTAAAAACTAAAAATTGAGCCGGGCATGGTGGCGCATGCCTTTAATCCCAGCACTCGGGAGGCTGAGGTAGGAGGAGCGTTGTGAGTTCGAGGCCGGCTTGGGCTACAATGCGAGCAAAAGACTGGCCTGAGCTACATAGTGCAACCCTGCCTCAAAAAACTAGGGCCGGGAGTTTGGCTCAGTGGCATAAGCATCTGTCTGGCAGGAGTGAAGCCTGTGAGTTCGATCCCCGGTGCCGCAAAAAAAAAAAAAAAAAAAACTAAAAATTGTGCATTATGTCAAAAAACCTGTATCATTTTAACAAAACATGTGAAAATATAGGTTTTTAAATATGATTTACATATGATATTATTCAAATTTTGTTAAAAATTGTCTCTGTATGTTTTACTATTAGAATAGAAAAGTATGACCCAACATATTAACAATTATTATCTATTTTTGTGATTGCATATACAAATTTTAATTATTTTGCATTTTCTATAATAATTCAAGTATTTTTGTGCTTTAAAACTATGTCTAAAATTTATAATGTCTTATAGAAATACGTAACAATATAGTTTTAATATTATTTTTATAAAAATATAAATAAATCTATAATATGTTCCTTATATATTCTAGAGACAACATAAAATCCAATGAAATTAAAATAAAATGTCTCCTAAATTGACTGAGCAATGAAGGAAAGAGAAAGGATTAGAAATGTCTCCTGCACACCGTTCTTCATAAACGCTGGCAAGTTTATCTTCTAGCCTCGCTTCGTTAGACTCTGAATTCCTCTTTCCAAAGGAGCACATCCGAAAGCCTAGCATCGATGATTTCCAGTGTCTCCAAGACAATGATCTTTCATATTGATTCCCCACTGAGGCCCTCTGCGGACGCTATTGACATGTAGGTGAGGAGAAGTAGTAGAAAGGTCAGGATCATCAGCGGACCACGCAGGTACCACCTGGATGGAAATGGGTCTTCTCTGTAGACAAAGTTGGCCCTGGCACCACTTCTTCATAGACCTCAACCCAGCAGACTTCTTTACACACTGCCACCTGAAAGCGTAACTCTGCTCAAGCCCAGCTGAGCTTCATTCCGAGGTTTTGATTTGTTTGTATTTCGGTGTCCAACAGCTCTGTTCCTGATGTCAAGTTGTGAATTCTCTGACTTATGATCATCATTAGAGGTCTGCAGCGATGGCGCCAGTGATTTCTGGAAACCCACAGCATTCGGTGATGCATTGCTGTCTTTCCCAGTCCCTTGCTGTTCATTACTTCTCCATTTCTTTTTTCCAAACAGCATGTATTTCCAAGCACTTTTCCCTATTCATTCTTAAATGGCAGAATTTAAACTCTGAAGTATATTTACATTTAAATGGAGTGCTGGGGCCTTTTGGTAATTCAAAAGGCTTTCCAGATTTTTAATGAACTTGTAAAAGGTTCTTGGGTTGAAGTTTTGCCAAGAGCAGGTCTATTCTGAACAATGAGAAGCTTGGGCTCTATTGAGAACTAGCCAGTCATCAATCCAGGACAAATAGGAGCCTTAAAAAACTGGCAATTGTTCCACAATTCCTCAGCCTCACATTCAAAGCCATCACTTATAGGCAGCCCTGCTCATCTCTCATCTGATAAAAGCTGGCCCAACCCTTCCTCCTCATTTAACATTATCTTTCTCTGGCCTCCTACTTTGCCTTGGACCTGTGACACCTCCCCCTCCAACCAACTTTCTTTCAAAGTGATGTGCAAAGCTCAATACCACCTCCATCATTAAATTGTTTCCTGTTGCCAATTCCTTGGTTTTAATTTGTGTATTTGTGAGGTTTTTTTATATATATGTAAATTGACATTATCATTGGACAAATAATTCTATCTCATAAAAATGTGCTAATTCCATACTCGTATGCATGGCATAATTATCAAATGAAAGTATAACCATCATCTCATATATTTATCATTTTTGTGATGAAACTGTCAATAATTTCTTCTAGTTATTTAAATGTACAATATATTATTGTTGACTGTAGTCTCTGTCAGTGTAGCAGAACACCAGAAATTATTCCTTGTAATCTACTGTGACTTTGTATGCATTAACTCGCCTCTTACTATTGGTCAATCATCACTTTCCTTAGCCCCTGGACCTTTTGTTGTTGTTTTAGAATGATTTATGAGAAAGCATATCAACTAGCTCCCATAATTCCCTGATTTAATATTTTACATGAACCTTCAGAGTCCATACAACTAACACATAATATTTTGGGAAGACAAAGTTTATGATTGTTGTTGTATGATATTTTTATAATTATAATCATGTTTATGAAGTTCTTGGAATATAATCAGCACCCCTCACTAACTGCATAGTATAGTAAGTTAGTTTCCCTCTCTTTGAAACAGAATTCTCATCAAGATCTCAGATCTAATAATAAAGCATTTTGGAAAAGGTTATAGTGAGGATTAATTAAGGAATTTCACATAAAATCATAGGCTAATACCTAGTCAATATCAACAGCTCAAAAAAATTTCTATAGTCTTATTAACAATTGTATTAACAAATGTTCTCTTTATATTCCATTTTTAACTTAGTTAGGCTCATGTAAGGTAGAATTGCATGTAACCATGAGTGTTTGTCACCTTCTTGAAGCACTGCACAATACCTGATGACAAGCAACATAATGTTGGAAGGCCAAAGATTGTTCATGGTCCCCATTATATCATATATATATATATATATATATATATGTAAAATTTTAAAACCCTATTCTTTTGTTAATGGTCCTATGGTAGTGATATCAACAAGTAAAATACTGAAGACTAAATAATAAAGCAAGTTTGACTTTATAATGAAAATTTTCATTTACCTCCCACTCTACTACTTCTTTTGGGAAATAGATATAAGCAACAACATTCCTCATAAATGACATGCTTGTCCCTTTAACTTTTGGCTGCTTTATTATTCACAAAAGCAAACCACAATGAGGTGAATTTTATAGACAGATGACATTTCTTTTTCTTATTTAGATCAAAGAACTATGAAATATTAGTATTTGGTTGTGCATACTGGGCTGTTTCAAACTAAGACTTTTGATCTTGAATGCAGACCTGCCACAACTCTATATTTCAGATTGATGGATGGCATTGCCAACATCGTATTTTCATTATTTTCTGCTCTCCTGTTCCATGTGCCAAACCACCACTAAATCACAGATACTAAGCACCGAATAAAGTAAAACATCTATGAATTAGAAATGAGACTCTCACTTTCTTTATTCACTTATCTCATCCCATGCTACATTTTCCATCATTCATCCAGTTTCCCAACCTCACTGCACATCCTTCCCCATGACCTTTCTTTAAATTCTTTATATTTTAAAAGTCAGAGCACTTGAGCACAAAAGGGCTTTGAGCTCAAAGTAAAAACCAAAAACAAATGAACATGCGTGCACACACACACACACACACACACACACAAAGAAAAAAAACCACTGACTCTAATCTCAAAATTGCTTTCAACTCACTTTCTGACTTCTGGAAGCTGTTTGTCACCTATAAGTAAACAAATATACTGTCAGCCTCTAATTCCCTTGTAAATTCATCTCTGATTTCTGATTTTTATCTAGAGGTTTGTCTCTGGTTTATTTTTGTTTAAAATGTGTCCCTTCATCAACTTTTTGCTTTTGTTCTTTAACTATTGTTTTAAATATATTTTCCCCATTTTCCACCCATGATTATGACAAAGTTTAATGGAATAAGCTGAATTATGTGTCTTACAATAATTTCCCTACTTCTTTCATTCTTTCTGAATTCTGCCTTCTCCTTTTTCTCTTATACCCTTTTCTCTATTCCAAAGTCTTCTTTGATCTTCCTGGGATCTCACGATCCCAGATTTACTCTAGTAAAGTTTTCCTTAAGTTTATTAAACAAATATATAACTGCTGTAGGCCAGGAATTGCGATATTTGGGGGTTTTGAAGGGGCTGAGAAAATTACTCTGACTGCCTGAGTTGGAATCCAGTTGAGAAATGTAATAAAAAAACTGAGAGGTGAAAATGAAAGACCCTGATAAAGCTGTTGGAAGATGGTGGCTTTAGATTGTTAGCTAAGAGTTCAAAGGAGACTGACATTTTCCCAAATCTTTATTCCAAAATTTTCACTCAGCTAAATTTTTTTGTACCTGGGAGAGAGTAAGTGTGAGAGCGAAGGGGAAGGTTGATGGGTGAGAGAGAAACCAAGGCGTTATTGATACAAAACAAACCCCAGAGGCACGGAACATGGGGAAGGATTGGCAGGGGTAGAGGTACTTGCTAACACAAGGGACAGGCAATACAGCGGTGAGTACAATGGCTGTGGGCATCACCCTGGTGGAGTTAATAGTCCGGTAAAGAAGTTAGAGTCGCATTGTAATTAGAAATGGGTACAGCGTGTGAGGTTGGAGTACACCACCAGAATATAAAACAGTGAAGTTTACCTCCTTGGCAAGTCAAAGAAAACTTCACTTAGTAAATTACCTGAGGCCTAAGATGAGGAGAAACAAGACCGTGAGCAGAGCAGTGGGTGAGATTAGAGAAATGTCCCAAGAATGGAAAAATCCAACAAAGCTCACAGTGTATTTGGAGAGAGTAGCAGATTGCACAGAGGGGTGTGTAGCATGAGGCAGAAGAGTGTGGAGAAACCCAGATTATGCAAATCAGAACACAGACTACAGTCTAATGACAAGCAGAAGACTTGGAGGGATTTTAAGCACCAGTGACACCTCCAAGTAAACATGTTCAGTCCATAATTTGGTGTGGACATCTCAAGAAAGAACATGCAAGGTTTACATGAAAGCATTAGAAAATAGATTATTCCTGGATTTCAGAAAATGAATATAACTTATCTACTGAGTAAGCCCTGTGAGAATAGAGGCAAGACCATGAGAGATCTTGAGCATCTTGAGCATTAAAAGGCCTGGTAGAAGAAGCTGGAGAACTAGGGCTGGAACCAGAAGCAGTCACTAGGGATGGGAGAGGTCACCACTATCAGTGCTGCTGAAAGGGCTGGCAGGGTGAGACTTGTAAAGAAGACATTGGTTCTAGTGCAATGAATAACTCTGGTGTCATTACCAGGAACAATTTCAGGGGAGATTTGGATGTGAGAGAGCAAGAATTGGAATGGGTTTAGGAGTATTTGGGGAACAAAATATTCAACTAAAGTATTTTAATATTTATCAGTAAATGAGCAATGAATGAGAAAATGAAAAAGCAATAAAGGGTAAACTTCCTTTTCCTTGGTATGACAGAAAGAAAAGAGAAACATCCGGGTTATGTGGGATTGTGGATTAATGATGCATTTTTTAAGCATTTTCAATTTGGTGGTTTAAATTTTTTTGTAAATTAGGACAAAATGCTAAACACAAAGAATAAGAACAAGAGAGGGGTTTGATTTTACAAAGATTAGAAAAGCTGACTGATTGCAAATGAATGTTAAGATGTTTTAGAGCATTGTTTAAATTCTGAGATTAGGATCAATGAATTTACAGTCATATAACTTTTCCAGTTAAGAGGCTCAGATCACATGAACGTAAAGAATACAATGCACCTGTGTTTAGAATTTTTCATTAATTGGGCAAAAGCATAAATGTAGGTTTAATGTTGACGTGGATATAAAGAGATAAGAAAATGATCAGAAAGAGTACAGTAGTTGCTGTAGTCTCCTGTGTATTTCTGGAAACTGGATATCTTGATGAGGTAAAAGACACAAGAGGCACAATGTGAGTTTACTGAATTATGGACAGTGTGTGGAGTTTGTATTAGCATATTCAGAAATAGAGAGGTCTCCAAGCACACCATGCTGTGAGGTCTGGAATGACAACCAAAGTCGGGAGAAGGGGATTGAGTCATCGTCACATAAAAGAACATTCATGGAGATGTTCTTTTATGCTCATAAGTGTGAAGGAACACTGTGAGTTGAAGTGAAGTATTGCTCAGTGAGTAGGTGTATGCTCTCCCCGGTCCTCCCTCTACACCCTGTGCTTGTAAATCCCCTTTCTGCATGAGTAGTACTGATATGAATGTAAGATATATTTGAGACATGTATCAGATAAGAGGAAATAGTTTTGGTCATGTTCATTAGCATGGTGACTCCTCTTATCACTGCAGCAAACACATCTAATTCTCCTATTTCTGTATTCTACTTTCTTATTAGTGGGAACCTCCAGAGGGTTTGTCAAGAGGCTGAGTTATCACGACTACTGCAGATGCCACCAGAAATGAGAGTGGGCAGGTGAGACAGCACAGGCAAGACATAGATGCTACAAATTCTGTCACAGTTTTGCGAAGTGCAAAAGTCATGGAGATAGTAAGATTAATCTTCTACTTGCCTTTAGGATAGAGAATGGAAGTTCTTACAAATATGACAGGGTGGACCCTGTGAAGTTGGTAGTACATTTCTTTACTTACTTATACATCTAGCTAGTGATTAATCTTTTAGTTGTAAACTAAGTGTCATATGTGTAATTATACTAATTAATTAAGTGTTTAAATAAATAAAATATGACTAACAGCCACTCATGATCCAGTGGCGGTGATGTGTTATCATCCAAAAATTATAACTCAAATCTGTGAACAGTGTCTAAAAATGTAAACAATTTCACAGAGATACTGTTAGTAACCTGCATGACTGGCAGAGAATCAGGCGTTTTACAGCACAGTACTTCAGTGTGGCTACAGGAGGAGAGGCGTACACATCCATGTGATAAGGAAATACAAAACAGTACCTCATCTGTGACAGTTATTGCATTTTCATTCAAATCACTAAGACAATATACTTTGATGCATGTTATGGTTTCTGTCTGGATATCCTCCCTAAGCCTCATAAAGTCAAAAGAAGCAGACTTTTTGGAGGTGGCTGATTCTAGAGTTTGTGATTGGTTCATTGTCTGGTGCTGGGATTGGCAGTGTGAGTGCTACACCTGCCCTAAGGCAGGTAGCCTGCATACAATATAAGGGAGGGAAGGAGGCTTGCTCCTCCCTTTTTGCCCCTTTTGCTCTTGTCGCTTTTGCTGTTTTCTGCCACCATGAACTATTGCCCCTGTGCCCCATCACCCTGCCTTGGAGCCAGCTGATTATGGACTAAAACCTCCACAAACTGTGAGCTAAAAAACTTTTCCCTCTTTAATTTTGGGTGTCAGTTATTTTGTTTCAGCAGTGAGGGCAAAGTAACTAAGAAATGCAATAATTCCGTTTTTCAGCAAATACATCACCAGATGTTCACAATTTTATATGTGTACCTCTATATATACACATGAACACTTACAGATGATTGGAAACACCTTTGGTGTCCATCAGTGAGACACTGTTTAAATAAATTCATACAAAATCAATCAGTAGAATTCAAGTTATTAAAACTAAGGAGACTTCTTATGCAATGATAATAAGCTTGAAGATACATTTTAAGTGAAAAAAGACCAGTGAAGAATATCACATGTATTGTGTATATAATATACACTTTATATAAAAATAATGGAAAAGGAAATTATGGACATGTGCTAACTATCCCCTCTCACAATCTTTTCCATGGTAATACCCAGGAGAATCCCATCTCAGTGAAAATCAGTCCTAATTTTTCATCTATTTCTTACTTAAACCTAGAATGGCCCGTATGTTTTTTATGGTCTTACTTTAAAGCTATACCAGGGAGCTATTAGGAAATCTATTATTTGTTGGAAACTTACTCTGCTCTCAACAATGTGCTATGCAATGAGGTGAAAGAGACCAATAGACGATGATCTTTGATTTTAATGAGGGCACCAAATGGTAGTGCATAGGAGGTTCAGGTATCTGTGAAGCTACAGAAACCTGTAAGTGCAATTATGGGAAACTCTGCTGTGTATTGGGGAAAAGTAAAGCTACGAAGTATGATCATTGCTTGTAAGCATCAAAGATGACTTCACAGAGGAGAAAATACTTTCTGCAGATATTCCAGGATGAATAAATGTTGTAAAGATGATGAGAAGAAACTATATATTTACATATATATGTATGTATATATATATATGTATGCATATATATATATATATATATATATATATATATATATATAAGAAATGTTAAGTTTTTAAGTATAAAAGTAGGATTGAAACAAACACAGGGTAGAGACTGGGGTAAAGGGCTGGTGACATCTGGGATAGGAACATGAAATTCGTATCATGCAGTTGAACCCTGAGAAATATTATGATCTTTGTAATGTGGGGTTTGATGGTTAATTTAATGTTTTAATTTTAGTAGGTTAAAGAATTGTGAATATTGGTTAAACATTATTTCTGGGTGAGTTCCTGAGGGCACTTTGAGAAAAGATTAGTGTCTGAATTGGTAGATTGAATAAAACAGATGGCCCTCCCCAATGTGAGTGAGTATCATACGCTGTTGAGGGTTTGAATAGGACAAAAAGCAGAAGGTTGAATTACCTCTGCCTGACTGCATGAGCTGGGCCACTGATCTCCTCCTGTCCCTAGAGATCTTGGCTCTCAGACTTTCAAGCATAGACCAGAATTTATACTGCCTATGCTCTGGCTCTTAGGCCTTTTGGCTATACCACCACCCTTCCTGAAACCCTAGCATGCAGGCCTCAGTTAGCGAGGTTTCTCCATCCTCATAATCATCATATAACTGAATACATAATAAATATCTTCATACATACAAGAGATTCTTACACATATGATTGATACAATTGTTTATGTTTCTCTAGAAAACCCTAATACATATGTGATACTAGGAAATTTAGATTTTACCCTGTAGCTTAGGTAAATGGAGTCATTAAAATATTCATCAATGTCCTTCAACCACTGATGATATTTGAAGTCATATTTTGCAGATCAAAATATTAATTCTTTTTATTCTTAATTTGGGAAACCCCCAATTTTACGTATTTAGGGAGGATTTTTGAAACAAGGTCATGCAAGATAAATGGACACAAATCATTTACAATCTTCTAATCTCTCTGGCTGATCATAGATGCATGGATAGTTTTGGTACAGAAAATAAAATAGAAAAAAAATACAAAAAAAAAAGAAAAGAAAATAGGAAACGTGGAAAAGCTATAGAAACCAATCAAGTAATTTGTCTCTCTATTTGAAATACTTCCATATAATGGCACATGCAATCTGGAATGGGTTACAGACAGTAAATTTTCTGATTGGAGAGGAAAAAGAGAAAGGAAAAAGTATTAAGTTACAAGACACAATTGCAAAATGCTTATAATCACACATAATTAACAGAGAACAATTAATGTTCTGCTCTCATATTGAGAGAAGTTCATAACTTATTCAGTTTAGTGAATCATTTATGCAGGGAATAATATATTTGCATATTTTTCTCTTTGCTCCTGCAGCAAGAGATACTAACTTTGGGGCAGAATGAGGAGTTCAGCAGAGAAAATCTTTTGGTCAGCCATTCTCTAGATTTTGTGTGCATGTTAAGAAATCTTGTACTTCATTTCAACTTGCCTCAGGAGAAATCATCAGCCTTCCAGAGACAAAATGTATTTTTCTCTACCTATCTGATAAAAGAAAAAATGTTCTAGGCCTTGAATTGTTTTAAGTCTCAAATTGATTCCTGCTCTACAATTAATGCCTTATTTTCCCTAATCATCCTGTGCCCAATTTCCTTGCATCATTTTTATAGCTCTCAAGGTTATAGAACATGTCAAATGATTTGCTTCCAACCTTCAACTTTCATAAAAGGAAAGATGGAATAAGAAGACCTCAATCCTCCTCCCACTAATACATGCATTCAGCAACAGTTCATGGACAAGCTACATTGTAAGAAATGAGAAATGAATTGAAAGGTATCTGTACCACAGAAAAACAGAAAAGTAGACTCTTGAAGCTAAAAAGGAGATTAAGAATAGTCATTCTTGAGACCCTATTCTTAGCACTGGGCCATAAAATCAGGAAGATCATTTCCATTTCCAGCTTTACCTGGAGAGATGTGGATGGCTTTCACACTCTCTACCTTAATTTTCTGAAGGAACTGCCCAGAATATTGTCTTCTACATCACCAATCTTGACCTCTGATACATCTGGCAATCCAGTCACAGAGAAAAGAATGTAGGTGAGGAGTCTATTTGGTTTTGACTCTTTACCTCAGCATGGAATGAATGGAGAAAACAATTTCTAGGTGAACAGAGACCAACAGAATAGAACAGGGAGTCTAGAAATAAACAATACACAGGAAGTCATCTGATCTCCATCAAAGGTGTCAGAACACACAACAGGGGAAAGAGTAGTCTATTCAACAAAGTGTGCTCAGAAAATTGGGAATGCACTTGTAAAGATGGAAATAAATCCTTATTTTATATTTTAAAAATAATGAACTCAAGATGAATAAAACACTTAAACATAAAAAATAAAAGCTATAAAATTCCTAGAAAAAAAGCCGGCAACATCTTCTAAATATTGGACTTGGTGACTATTTCACGGATAAATCACAAAAAGTGCAAAATAAATAAATAAATGGAACAACATCAAACTAAAAGTTTCTCTAGATCAAGTGGCACACTCAACAGTGTAAAGAGGAAACTACATCAGTCTTCTTGTATTACTATAATGAAAATACCTAAGAATGAAAACTTTATGAGGAAAACAAGTTTATTTATTTCAAAGTTTTAAAGCCTAAAAGCATAAGGTTCGTCTGCCACGCTGGCTCTGTCTCTAGTCAGGGACTGATGGCACCTTGGCAAGGAGCATGTGTGAAAATAAGGGATTATATCACAAAACCATCAGTCAAGGGGTTAGTGAGGACTCATATTTGCTCTGAAAACATCATTCTTCTGAAAGAACTCAGCAGTCCCATGAGGGTCCCCTTAATCTCTTTTTATAGCACCTGCTTTATGAGCTAAGGATCCCTGCACAGTCCCCACTACCTTCTACATCTCCATGGTGGGAATCAAACTTCTAACATACAAACTCTTGGAGAAGATACTGAGACCGTGTCCAAACCATGGCAACAAAAAATGAAATGGTAGAAAGTGTTTGTAAATCATATATCTGATAAAAGTTTAATATCCAAAATATATAAAGATCTCATGAAACTCAAAAATTTAAAACAAACACACAAAGCAAATACAAATTTAAAACTGAGCTCAGGATTTGAATAGACCTTTCTCCAAAAAAGACATATAAATATCCAACATTTCTGTGAAGACATATTTATCATCACTAATCATCAGAGAAATGCAAGTCAAAACCACACTGAAATGTCACCTTACAGATTTCAAAAGGACTATTACCAAAAATAAACAATGTTGTAGCTTCTGTTTAGATGCCCCACCAAAGTCACATGCACTCACAAGTGGACTTTTTGGAGCTGGCTGGACTAGGGTGTATGACATTGGGATTAAGGATAGGTATGGCTAATGGAAGACTCACCCTGAATGTGGGCTTTCCAATGAGTAGGCTTATTGCCTGGATGACATACAAAAGGAGAGAAAGAAGACAATTTTGTTGCTGCTGCTGTTGCTGCTACTTGATGTTTCACTGCCTTCTGCCTACCACACCATGAACTATTTCCCCTCTGTGATGGCCCTCTGCCATGCCAACTGCCTTGGAACCAGCTGACTATGGACTGCAACCTCAGTAAACTGTGAGCTAAATAAACCTTTCTTAGCTTGTCTCAGCAACAACAACAACAACAAAAAAATAACTAAGATAGATTTTGTATAAGGAGTAGGATCATTACTGTGGTTGTACCTGATCATGTGATTCAGGAGCCTTTGGAACTAGTTTTCAGGAAGAGTTTGGAAAGGTTCAGAGATGCTTACTGAAGAAGTGGCCCTAGAATTCTGTAAGCTGTACTTGAAGACAGATTCTGGTCAAATCTCAGATCAGAATGCTGATATAATTTAATCTGCTGCTACAATTTAAACTAAGGTCAGAAGGTTTCAGTTAGGAACAAGAACTGCATTAATCATTCGACTCCAAACCACGTGTGTTGTGTTTTGGCAGAAAATTTGTCTGTATTTTCCTCTTGTCCAGAGACTTTGCCTGAGATTGATACTCTTGGCAGTGAACTAATTAATCTGGCAGAAGAAATTTCAAGACAGTCTAATGGTGAGACAGTGGTATGGTTACTGTTGGGGACTTTTGTTAGATCTCTGTTGCATATCAACAGCAAAGAACCCATCAGAATGATATAAAACATTTTGAGTTTGGCCAGAAATGAAGGTTCTGTAGAGTTATTGTTTGCAAAGACTGATCAGAGGAAAATTTGGTTACTTAAAAGGAACAGGACAATGGAAAAGATAGCCTGAGGACATCACAAGAACCAGGAGAACTGCCATGCTTTGCAACCTCCAAATTGCAAAAATAAAAGATTTTGCTTTGAGAAGAGAGCCCCAGAGCACTATGTTCCAGAATGGTGGTAGCCTAGAGAATTTGTTCCTTAGGATTGGGTTCGGAGTACTTAGAAATTCAGGCATTCAATATCTACATTCAACTCTTACAGCCAAGAGAAAAGAAAGTCTAACTACTACTTCACCAGGGGCAGATTTTGGCATTAATGATGTGATACTGATTAAATTGCATGCAGAATTCAAGAGCTGTGGGGCCAGGAAGACTTCCACCTGAATTTCAGAAGGCCTGTGAGATCAGGCAGTATGCTAACAAGCCAGTGTATAAAGATGTGAGCATGAAGCTGGAGTGCAGTGGAGATTTGAGAAGATTGGAGAAGCAAAGAATATGGCAGATAACCTGAGGAAAATAGCAATGAGGAAACAGAGCGTTCCCAAGAGAGAAGGCATGGGAGCTGCAACTACCAGCAATGTCATGGGGCAAAGCCACTCAACGCCCTTAAAGTCCTTATCTTGCTACAAATTACCCCAGATAGTGAACATGAAACTATAGGACTTAATGTTTGCCCTGCTGGATTTTGGACTTAAGTTCCAATCCTTTCTATCCCCCTGTTGTGCCTTTGGAAATAAGAATGTTTACTTTGTGCCATTGTATGTTAGAACTGCCTTTTAGTTTGGGGCTCACAGCTAAGATTTTTGCTTTAAATCTCAGAGGAACATTTGGATTTGGGCTTTTCAGCAGTGCTCAAACTGTTATGACTTTGGCAACTCTTAGAAAAGCACTAAGTGTTGAAAACAAAACTGAAGACATTTAAGCTTTTATACTGTTAATGGGAGTGCAAAGTGGTGTATCAAAAAAGAGAAATAGTTTGTAGTCCAACTGTTCCACTTATGGATATTTATTTAAAACAATTAAAATCAGAATTTCTGAAGGAATGTTCACACTCCCATATCCATAGTCAAGATGTAGGTGAAACTCAACTGTCATTTGGCATATAAATAGACAACTGAAATATGGTATATAAATACTATGTAACATTTAAAAACAAAATTATGCCATTTGTAGTGTAGGAATCTTGAAGACACTATGCCAAGTAAACAAGGCTATCATAGAAAGACAATGGGTTTGGGGATATAGCTCAGTGGTATAAGCACCTGCCTGGCAAGTGCGAGGTAATGAGTTTGATCCCCTGTACCAAAAAAAGAGATAAATACTACAGTTTCCACTTATCTAAGATTTTAAAAGTTATAGAATAAAAGTATTGGGGATTGCCAGAAATTAGGGTGAGAGGAGGAAATAGGGAGTTATTAATCAAGGGACAGAGAATTTCAGTCAAGTAAGATGAGTAAGTCCCCCTGGATCTACTGTACCTCAAACTTCTGATCAATGGCCATGCATTTGATGCTTAAAAATTTGTAATACAGGAGATTTCATGTTAAGTGCTCTTATTACAACATAAAAAATAACTTTGAAGGGGTGAGATTTGAGTTCAGACACTGAATTTAGAGTGTCACAGAGGAAGCCGCCTGCTCTAAAAAGACATGGAGGTAGAGCCTCCTCACAGAGGATGCAAAGCAGAAGCTACATACGCCAAGGCAAGATGAGGTTAAGCTTGTTCTAGGAAAAATAATGGAGAAGATGAAGGAGGAGGAGGACTAGGAGGCAAGATAGTGGAAGTAATGGAGAGGAGAGGATGCAAAGGCTTTGTGGCTGCAGCAGAGTGAGGGAAGAGGAGCAGGATGAGGCTGGGCCAGTGACTTGGTTTCTCTCTGTGCCTCTATTGTGAATCACTGATTGTTTCTTCTCAATACCACAAAAGACCCTCACATGCAGAAGTTTACAGAAGATCTGGATACAATGGCAGAGATGAAGTATGAAGGAGAGGTAGTTAATTCATAACTGAACACTCAATAGTAAGTCATCCTGCAACGAAGAAGCCCCTACGTTACACCAGGTGCAGATAGCTTTTGATGCTCCCTTTATTTTTTAAGCCTCCTGGATTTAAACTGTCACCATCATTTCTTGCTCTACACTGAAACTCTTGAGCAACTCTATAGTCCTGTGCAGAGTGGCTTACAGATCTCTCTCTGGCACATTCACAGTATGACTCCAAACTTACCTATTAAATTCTTTTTTTTTTTTTACTTTTGATGCAGTCTTTATTTCCACAGCTTGAATGTATAATAGCATAATAATTGTGATATAACAACACGTTGTATTATGATACAGAAGGCAAATGAATAAGCTACAGCTACATACAATTTGGACTGTACAAAAATGTTGACAGAAAAGATGGTAAAGAATACTTAACAGCATTTCATTTAATTTACTCAAGTGTCATAAACCAAAAGTACAAAACAAAAGATGCGCACCCACACTTTGCAGATCATATTGGCATCGGGGCCTCATTCAACATCTGGCCAAACAACTAATCTTTCTCTCCTAAACATTAGTCAAAGACACAAGTCTCATGTTCTCTTGGGCTGTTGGTGAGAATGTGTCCAGCCCTGGACTGTATGTGGCTTTCCAGACTCCTTGGTACACATCAAAGCCCAAACTCACCTAGGATTTTTGGTCTGTTCACCCCATCCACTGACCCAACCCTCAGGTGCCTGCAGGTAGCCTATCTTCAAGTGCTTTTAATACAGCCTGTGACATTGGTCCACCATAGAGAGGGTAAAACAAAGTCAAACTGCTGTCCTGAACCTCAATGAACAGCTGAACTGAAATGTACAAGACACATTTCTGTGAAGGCAAAAAGATCTGCATTGAATTCCTTGGCCCCACGGAGCTCCAGTAGGAACACAGGTTGTTGCCCTAGGAGGTGCAAAGTTAGAAATAAAGGGTTGTAGGTGAGTAAGTAAAAACCCCCAAACTTTTCTATCATAATTTAGTGTTTTCATCACTAAGCACTCCCCTAGTGGTTCAAATTTTTATTACCAGAGTTCCAAGAAGTTAATTTGAACAGTTTTTATCATATTAAAAGTTGTTTCAGTGGAGCAGATCTTTGAAGCTCCCTGGGTTGTCAGTTTTGGTGACATCACTCTCTATATGACATTTTTAAATAGTGATACCTTGGTTGTCAAATTCGACTCATTCCAAATTTGTGTCTGCACACTGGAAAGTTTGAGAACTGAACATATTTTTCTCATAAGACATAATGGAAAACCAAATATACTGGTACTTTGGTTTGTGAACATCATGCATTCCATGTTTCTGGAAAAGAAGGCCACATTTGTGCCCATCGCCCAATACAGGGTTCGGAAAAAAAAAAGGCTGAATATGTTCGTGAACCAAGGTTTCACTGTAATTAGTTATGAGGCCTAAAAATTACACTAATAAATTCATTTTTCCAGGACTTTAACAAATTTTGCAATGATTTCTTTCCTGCTATCGTGGTTCTCACAGTTATTAAATTCTTATACAAGTTTTATTTTCTTCCCAGAGAGGAATCTTGAAATCAGCTTTAAATTTCCTGAGTTTCTTCCCTATTACATTTTCTCTCACTTGCTTTGCTTTCTTCCTTCCTCACTTACCATCTCTTTCCATTGTAAGTGGAACTGTAAATAATATTTCTCAGGGATAAATAGAACATACCCTTTGATAGTCACCTTGAGACTGTGTCTTTCTTTCTCTTTTTTCTACTGTTCTAGCCACAAAGCTGAGCTTTCATGTCTGTGGCTGAAGCTAAGAACTCACTGTCCATCAAGTCAGTGTAAAAATAGACTTATAAAAGTCACCCAACTTCCTGTGAACTCTGGCACTGCCAAGCCAATGTGAATCACCTGTCAAGTTTAATATGCCAAGTTAAGACTGGTCTGTCTTTTGGTTTTATGCTTTTCCAGGGAAGGCTTAAATGTGTTTTTTTTTTTTAATTTAAGAGAAAGGAAAAAAACACACATAAGAAAGACAAAAACCAAAAGAGACAAACAAACAACTAGAGTAAATGCACAACAGTAACATTACAGATTTACAAAACAAGATTATAGAAACTTGACAATGGTTGCAATATTGTGTATTGTTATCTTCAAAATGGTTGTTTACGTTAACAGATATAGACATGTAAAATTGATCTAACTATATAAGTATCAATTGTTCTCTAAATAACGAATACATTCAGCAGTATGTTCGTTTTAGTTATCTTACATATACATATATACAGATTTATATCTTTTCTTTTTCCCTTCCCTCTTTCCCCCTTTTCCCTTATTTGTAAAGTTGTGAGTATAAGTGCATGTCAGTCTTTACTCACTTGTATCTTTTGTCTTCCCACTAGGAAAGTTCTCAACTGACTGAAAATTTTAATTGAATAATTCTACTTAGGCACAACTCTGATTTTTCCACTTTGAAGTTTCAATGGCTCCCTCACAGAACATGGAGCCTAGAGACTTGGTATTGTATCTTGGTTCCTTCTGCCAACACCCATAGAACTGTCAGCAAATTCACTACCAATGTTAGTGTCTGTCATTGTAAAATGAACACATGATCTGACCATTCTGCAGGTTTATTGCAAGGACCTCTTTTGGAAGTATGTTAGAAACCTGGTAACTCTAATATGCTATCCAGTGTACATACAAAAATCTCGATCTTTTACTTAATTGCTTAAAGCTTCAATTATATTTCTATTGATATCTTTAATATCTTCCTTATCACATCAGAATGAAAAGGCCATATGCAGAAAATAGATCATAAACAATTGTCATTTGCATGGATCCTGTCTTTCATTAGTTGTATATAACCTTGGAAGCACTGGTCAACCTGGAAGCACTGGTCAACCTCACTGAATGTCAATCTCAATGCTAGCAAAGTGTTTACTTTTATGAACATACTTACTGCCCACTGCTAATTCTGCAATTATACAAAGTAGTAGTGAATAACGAAAATTTAGCAAAACACAAAAATTAGTTTTGTAGGGCCAGGGATTTAGCTCAGTGGTGTAAGTGCCTGCCTGGCAAGCATGAGGTTGTGAGTTCAAACATCAGTACCAAAAAGTAAAAAAATAGAAGAAGAAAAAGATGGAGAAGAAGAAGGTTCCCAGGTGAATGTCCTATGGTGGAAGCAATCCCTTCATGACAGAAAATTAGCTTCATATTTATTTAGAGCATTTCCACTATGTTAGACAAAATCTTAGAGATATAATAACATCACAGACAACACATATAAAAGAAAGTTCAATTATTTCATACCATCACTATTGTACGCTTTCTACACAAAGCCTCAGTCTTCCAAAACACAACACATGAATGAGGTTTCTGCTCTTACTCTCCTTCACATCCTGTCAGTAGCTGAGTCCTGTCAACTTCATTGATGAAACAGTTGCAAAATCCTCCTGCTCTCAGCTGTTACTCATACATATTTAGATTTTTAACAATTATGGATGATCACCGTCAGCTTTTCTGATTGGCCCAATTTCAACTTCTTTTCATTGTATTTTCCATCTACCACTTATTTACCAGAATTAATCTTCCCAAATTGAAATCTCCTACAACTCCTTCCTGCATGAAGTTGTATCAGACATGACTTTGGAAGCAAACTCTGAGAGAGTCTCTGCTGCTTACTGTCTCCATCAATTCAGTGGAGTTCTCTCAGCTACTAAGTTTCTTCACCTGGTCATGAGGATGCACTTCTCAGCTCTCTCTGACTGCAGGGAACATGATATGGATTATTGGCCCCAGAGGCTGGCCTCTGAAATAGTCCATTATGTGCACGCTGAGGCCATACAAGTGTCTCTAGGAAATGGCTGAAAACAGCATGAAAACTAATGTAAACCCCTTCCTAGGATGCACAGGACACTTCTGAAATCTCACTGCATACTGTAGAGTCCCCACTGATCTTGGAGAACTTCTTCAGATTGTGTGGCAGTGTTAAATCTTTCACTTCATGCTTTCTTCTTCCTTTTATCCTTCTCAAAAACTAGAACTTCACTGAATCTGGACAGAACTTTTGGCCTCCCCTGGGAGCCTCTCTGTTTCCCTCACAGGTGTTTTCCATGACAAATTCCTTGCATGTCGAACTATTTCTTGATATTTCCTTCTTGAAACATCTTCAACAACCAGTTCGTCTGTAAAATGGATATAATAATAGCACCTACTTTATGCAATAATTTGAACAGCCCAAAATATACATATGAATCCCTTTAATAGTTTATAGCAACTCATGATGCTTTGAAATTGTTGCCATTATCATTTTCAATTTACTACTCATTTCAACAGTCTTTTTAATGAATCAACTTCTTTTTAATATCCATGATCCCTTAAGCTAAAAAATCCCTTTTCATTACAGCCATGAAAAGTAATTTTTATCCACTCCAGATCAGCTCTGAAATCATTACCTATGAATGACTTCTGTAAGTCACCTCCTATAGCCCAGGTACACTACCTCCCTTCTACTTTTAACAGCACTACCCTGCTAACTGTGCAGCCAGTGATGATTTATCTACTGCCGCATATCTTCAGAGCCTGAGTCGACTTGTATTTTTCATAACTTTCGTTGGGTCTCTAGTACTCTGCATAATATGTAGCACATTATAGGGGGTAATGAAATATTTTTTTACTTCTTATGTGACAGGATCCTTGTGGGTATGCTCCATGTTGATTCGGTAGCAACACTGAAATAAAACTGGCCATATTATCACTCATTCTGAAACAGCTGCACTCCTTTTGCTTCAGTAGAATCTGTGACACTTGAAGCTTGTTAAATTTTTCAGCACCAGCCACTAACACAAAGGCTAAGGTTTCTGAAATCCAAGTTAAACAGCCGTCCTTGGTTTTAGTGGGAAGGCACCACTAATGAAAAATAGATGCTATTCTTTCATAAATCACTTTGCCCTTCTACAAGCTCCTTCAGGCTCTACCAGGCTGTAATTCTAAGCCAAAGTCAAGCAGGAGCTACTGAAAAATCAACATTGCTAGTTGTTTCACAATTTTATCTTGTTCTTTCAACAAAGAATTTAAGAAGAAAGCCTTGAGAAGATGAGATTGAAGCAGTAAAGGCTCTTTGCATCTACTTAAATATGTGCCCCACATTTGTGCCCTAATGATCCTTATGTCAGTCTTTGTATCGTTCAGACATAATTATCGCTTCTTGTATCAATAATAATAAGTGAGTGATGACAAATATAATGAAACTCCAATTTTGATTATTTATTAAACATATTTATTCAGTACTATTGCAGAGACTGAGTGTACACTAATTTAAAAAGACAAAAATAAAGCAAAACAAACACAAAAACCCCACCTGCATTCATGGAGTTTACATCCAGGTGGAGGAGACAGACCTCAAGACATTCATGGTAGTCTAAGTCATGTTGGTTTAGGTTAGGATATAAAGGTCAAGCTATTTCAGTGGGAGGCTGAACTGTACTAACAGGCAGTGCTCTTTCTGATTTCCTTTGGCTTGAGATGAGGTTACCAAGGCTTCACCTTAGCAAGATTTCTCCCTTGCCTGCTTTTGCTTCTTTGTTCTCTTATGCACAGATTTTGATCCCAAGTATTCTATAATAAATACTCTGCTCCATACGTTCTGTCTCAGTATGTACCTCAGGAATATCCATATCAGGAGGAGAAGAAGATACTATTATGTGAATGACTGTTTTATTCTATTAACCACTCAAATTGACTTCAGTGTTCAAGACCTAGAAAGGGACAGGTGAGTGGGGCTGGAGATAGCTCCAATGATCTGGCCTAAACTATCTAGATAGATCAAAAGTACCTTGAAGCTAATAGAGAGAGTGGTGAGACAGAAAAACAGGAGACCAAAGGAGAGATGAATCAGATAATGGTATGGGGGTGGAATTACATGGAGCAAAGCAAACCACTTTAAAAATTCTTGGGGTACCATGGACAAATGCAGATTTTTCTTCAAAAATATGGTTACCTGGCATACAATTTTATGCTATTAGCTTTAATTATGTGTATTGTTTCTTTACCTCATTTATCATTTAGTAAACTCTACCATAAGTAGAATTCTAATAAAGGAAGTTGTTCTTTAAAGAGTTGTATCTGAATTCATAAAGTATAAAACAGGCAGTAAGATGATATATGTAATGCATTATATTTATTGGAGTCACAAATTTAGAGCGATAGATAACTATAAACTCCAGTGAAGGTGCAAAATTTAATAAGATCTATATCTCTAGCAGGATTTGAATTATATTGATTAAGCATTTGCTTTATCCTTTAGATTGTGCCTTTTTGTGATAGTGCCAATCATGACAAAATTATCATGCTCATGATTGATACTCTTCAAATATTCGTGTGAATAAATATATATGAATATGAAAGAATACGTTTCATTATACAGATATCTTTTTCCCCACTAACTCATGTGCCCCACTGTGGTACAGTGTCTGTTTTTAAAAATATTTCTTGTCACCCACCCAGTGTCTAGAACAATGTTCAATTCATGCTCAGTTAGTTTTTGAACAAAAATTCTAAAAGCTGTTTTGTGCTAAAGCAATATGCAGATTCCAGTCATCAATGGATTGCTCTCAGCTATTAATCTACACTTCATGGCCTGATCCGTGTAAACAGACATGGGTCAAGGGATTGTTTCCTCTTTGTTATCTGACACAGTATTAAGGCTTTTAGTTTTTGTTATTTTTTTTGTTTTTGTTTTTGTTTTGTAGAGGGCATTAGAAAGGCAAGGCAAGAGGAAGAAGAGACTTTCCTTTCTGGTCCTACTGTGTTCACCTGGCAGAATCTTGTAGTGTTCTTGGCTTATCCTGTAACTAGATCCTGAAGCCGAGCAGTTTTCCCAATTCCTGGCTCCTATAGCAGTGCAGCTGGCCCAGGACTAGGCCACCACAGTGCTTGGTCAATGTTACCTAGTGGCTAGTTGTTTGTCTCTTAGGTTTATAGTTGATTACCACCACTGAGACATGTACCTAGGAAGTGCTTTGTTTAGGATTATATAGGTCAGATTTCTAAGGAGTTCCTCTGGAGTAGCTTGTCTGTTATCTAGTGAGCTACAGATGGCACTTCCCTAAGAAAGATGAGTCTCACCTCTGGGGGTCTATTTTGAGCTCTGTATCTCAGCCTTATAGGTAGTGGTTACTCCTTATATCTCCCTTTCTTGTCCTTTATATTTCACATTAATTTTTGCCAATCCTTCACTGCACCAATCTTTTCCTGTTGTTAATGATTCTTTACATTAAACTCACCTTGTTCAAATTATTGTGTGGTCTCTTTCTCCCATTTGAACTATGACTATCTAGTAGCAAATTCAGAACCGGAGGTTCAAGAACAACTCTCGGGTGAAAGCTCAAATCTTTCTAAGTATTTACTTAATAAATTCCAGATATTTCTACATAGTTCATAGTACTCATCAAGCCTAAACTCTAGAAGAAATGCACATCAGCTTACTACAGCCTATAATAGCAAGGACATTCATAGATAAAATATCAGTAAACTTGTCACACATGGTCAAAAACCTTTGTGAATGATAAGCAGAATGAATTCACATTAGGTTTATTTTTGCTTTTAACAATGAGACTTTCCTGCAACCTGTTTCATGCCTATGCAAAACATGTATATTATTATGATTTAGAACTCAACATCCCCCAAAACCCTCATGCACTCAGAGGGCAGGTTATTAAAAGGTGACTAGGTCATGGCTGCACTACACTGACCAATGGATTCACTGACTAATGAATCCAGCAGCTGACTGTTATCTTAGGAGGTGGTGTCTGGTTAGAGGTAGGTCACTAGGTGTGCAACCTAGAAAGGTCTATTTCTCTCCCAGCTCCTCCTTTCTCTCCCTTTTCCTGACTTCCATGCTGTATATACACTCTTTTTTCATGCCACTTTTGCATTTGAGCTTGTTAACCATGGACTGAAACTTCTGAAACCATAAGTGAAAAAAAATCCTTTAAATTGCATGCATGGAGTACAATGCCTCAGCAATAAGGAAAGTGACTAAAACAAACTCATAAGAGGTAGGTGAAATACCAGTATGTTCCAAATCTATTTGACTGTTTTCTATAGCATCTCACCAAAAGTGTCCTCATCAGGGACATGTTAAAGAGTTGCCTTTAAGACAAGCCAGTTCCGTGATACTCAATGTTAATTCATAGACTATTATCAGCATTGCCTGGGAACTAGTTAGAAATAAAACTTTCAAAACTCATCTCAATCTACTGCATCTGAAACTACTCTCTTTATGAGGCCTAAAAATTCTTAGTTATCAACCTCTTCAGTGGATTCTGATACACAGTAAAATTTGTTGGACATTGATCTAGCTTAATACCATATTTTTATAGGCCAGTAAACTGAATTTGAGAAAATTTCAGGAATAAACAACTTGCAAATAATAAAGCAAATGTACTGATTCAAATGAAATTGTTTCCAGGCTCTTTCTTCTGTGCCCTACTTCCGGTTGGAATTGTCTTGAAGCCTGATCAGTTCCCATCATTTTGAGTATATGTCAGAAAAGCAAAAAACAAATAAACAAACAAATAATTTGAATAGAAAGGAGGTAGTCTTTACTAAGCCTGCTAAGATGGATATTAGAAAGAATAACCCAGTGTTATAAGACACTAGACAGCATCACAGATGTGGTAAGCACTGTGTTCCTAGGGTGTTCAAATACAAGCAAAATGAGCAATTGTTGGAATTAGGGACCCAAACACAGAATGAAGTTTGCACCAGCATAAATAGTCTTCAGGGACCATTTCATTTATGAGATATTTGTAATTTTATGAACCCCTAATATAATGTTCACTGTTTTATCGAGGAATGCAATTTTCCTTTGGGAAGAGAAGTGTCCTGAATTGAGATGAAATTCTTCTGGGTTCTCCCCCTGACACCTCCTCCTCTCTTCACAAAAGCCTGTGCTCTGCCAAATGCTTTTTCTTTTGTTTTCCATTTAGGTGGCATTTTCAAATATAGAAAACATTTTCGTACACTCCCTGCCGTTTCTGTTTTGCTTGGGCTCCACAGAGGACCAAATAATTTATGGAAAAACAGCACCTGTGTTTTCAGCAGGAATGGCTTTCACAACACTGATGAATTTCAAATGAAGGGCATTTACCTCAATCAGGTTAAATGGAAAGCAAGTTCTCTCTCCATTTCCAGAAATTGATGGCAGAATGTGCTCGAAAACTATTTTCTTGTCCCATAAAAACATTAAGCTGAGTGTAAACATTTCATCCCAGGGTATACCCTTTGAGGCAAAGAGAGAGTAGGCTCAAGCAATTTTATCAAAGGAAGAAATTCTAGGGTATATGTCTTCTGAGAATGTCTTCAGCAAGACTGATTGATTCATTCACAGGACAAGTTTATGTTCATTACATAAATGATTTTTGAGTACTTACTCTAGCTGAAGCCACACTAAGAAATGGGTATATATTATTTGTGTCAGGAATACAATAGGCTTTAGTTCAGCATGGAAGATTGAGCACATGAGTTTATCTATACTATCATCTAAAACACAGGTTAGCAAACTATGGCCAGTGAACTGGCCATTTTTTTTGTAAGTAAATTTTTATTGGAACATTGTCACAACTTCTTACTAGATGCACTTTAATGGTGCTATGCTTTTCCGTTTGATACTTTTTTGTCTGAATTTCAGTTTCGATAGTTTTCATTGCTAAGTCTTTATATTACAAATCTTCTGCAATGTTTAACATCCCATTGGTCTCATTTTTTGATCAAAAAAATTTTTACCTAGTGTTTTATTTCTGTAATTAAGTTTTTTTTTGTTTTTCATATCTTTCATGTCCTAACTTTTTCATCTGGTCACCTTAGGCTGATTGCTCTTTTTTTTCTTCATTATGAATCATGTTTTCTTCTTGTCTGTGTGATGATTTTTAATTACATGTCAGATCTCATGAATTTTACCTTGCTGAGAATTTAATATTGTATGATGAATGATTTTTGTCTTCCTACAAATATTCATGGGCTTCATCCTAAGATGTTGTTAAACAATTTGAGGCCTGGAAAGTATTGTCTAAGAAGATCATAGAAGCCTGTACCTGATGCCCAATACACAGTGCTTGAAATAGTATTCATTCTTGTTAGCTAGACTGAAAAAATTCATAATTCATAGAACAATAACTAGCAGCACAAAGCATAGGTCTAAATTTCCCCACAGTTAAGCAAGACCCATTTGATGTATTGTACTCAATTCCCAGTGAAGTATTAGGTTTTCCAACCTTGCTAGTGAGAGCAAGCACCATTCCTCTGTCAGCGTGGGCCACTGGTACCTCTCATCCTTCCCAGGTCTCTGGTAACATACTCACAGGGTTCTGCTTCTCAGTACCCAGCTGAGTCCTTGCACGTGTCCTCTGCAGTCCTGGAGAGCTCTTTCTGTGAGCCTTTCTTCTTTCAGTAAATCTGTCTTGCAAACTCTGTTCTGTCTATCTCCTCCTGAACCATTGGCTCAAGACCACCAGAGTGCTACCTGATTCTCCCATCCTGTGCTGTAGGCTAGAAAGATAGCAAGACAGGCAATCATGGACTTACTACATTTGTTTTGCAAAGGATAAGATCACTGTCCATTCTTGCCCTATTTCTGTTGTTTCATGTATTTTGTTTGTGTTTCCAGGAAGGAAGGTAAATTCAACTCCTGGTTTTTCCTCACAGATGGAAGCAGAAGGAAAGGTTTTGAGATGATGACATAGTTATGTAGGAAAGGGCTTGGAAACCATGTTGAAGAGCTGCCGCATTCCGCAGCACAAGGTTTTCCACCCGTTGTGCCACGTGCTGAGAGCTGCCGCTGGCCACAGAATATGTGTCTCTTCCTTTCAAGTGTCACGCTGATTTCATTCTCTATGCCCCACAGAGTGAAAAAGATAGGGAAGAATTGTCCTCAGACATTGAGTTTCCAGAGATGGTTTCTAAGGAGCATGTTTGGTTGTATCCAGGATGCATTCATACTGGGATGAAACAGGGGTCTGAGGGGAAAAGCAATGAATTTGGGAATAAAGCACAAAACGAGCAAGAGATCATCTTCAAACTACTAGATAGGTGGTCAGAAAATAACAGATCATAGAATTTTTCATTTTTAATCCTTTTAATGAAGAATTCAACATATATATATGTGTGTGTATATATATATATATATATATATATATATATAATTTCACTTTCGAGATATGTGGACACCATCTACCAATGAATAGCTAGTTTTATTTCGCACATGAAGGTCAATAGTCAAAAATGGTTTATCAGGTTGGGTAAAAGCCTGTGAATGATTATCCCCAAGGAATTCCCCTACCTGTTAGCCTTTAGAGGACTAGATTCCCTTTTTAAAAAGTCTTCCACAGTTATGCATAGATCTGGCAAATTCATCATCAACTCTAATAATTTCTAATTAAAGTCCTTCAATAAAGTTGTAGAATCTGAAAAAAATAACATCACCTGTGTAAAATAACACCTGTGTCTGTTTTCCTGTGTTGCGCATAGACAAACTGCTCACACCTGCATCATGGCACACTGCCCCGCCTCCAATGTAGGAAGCATGAAGTGTTTTTGAAACAGATCTCAGTTGAGAGACTACTTGCAGCACAGCAAGCCTTCTGTCTCTGGTGATACTCAGTGTAAGGAGAGGTTTCAGGTGATTTTGTCAGAGTGTTCACAGTTTGCTGTGGGTTACCTTTGCTACTCAGTATATTACTAGTAATATATTCTTTTTTATGTTCATGAGCTATATAATGGGAAATACCTAGACATATAATGAGAAATACAATGCCATTACATTTACCCAGTGCCTTGAAATTTAAAGCACGAGTCCGCGTAATTCCTTATTTGTGTCCTATAACTTACTGAGTTCCTGTGATGCTCCTGACATTGCAATCAGTTCCAAAGCACAAAGGAGATATCAGGAGCCTTACCAAGTCCAGAAACCAGTGGAAAAATAATAGCTAGTGGTAGTTAAATGAGTTCCACGTGGTTCTTTTACTGACTAGGTTATGCCAGCCTTCTTATGCCTATATGCAGGGTAAGTATTCTTCTACAGTTTTTGCTACAAGGTTTATCTTGCAATTTTGTCACTCATGCATAAGTTTCCAAATGTGGGATCTTGTTCTGGTTATTTGGGGTCTTCCTCTTGTTTTATTTTCTCTTTCCAAGACAGCTTTTGAGAATCCCAAGTTCTATCAGCAGAAGTTTCTAGAACACAATAACTAGCTCCAGAATCATAAGGAAGATAATAGCTGGCATTTCCCATGGAAGGCAATAGAATGAATGGTCTACAAGCCCATGCCTTATTTACTAGCTTTAAAGCTACTGAAATCCAAACCAAATAACAGGAACACTTCTCTGCCTCTAATGAAACCAGTAATTCATTGTGATGAGGAATTAAGATTGCTGCCTTAATTGCTAGTAATTTAGAAAATACAAAGATGATAGAGACAGGCCTGTTGGGTGTGCAGGAAGGACCTTGTAGAGCCTCTTGTGACTTGAGAAAAGAAGATACTCTGGGTCCTCTGGGGAAAGTCCCTGCCTCCAAAAACCAAGAAGAAAAACAAATTTTAAAGGATGCTATTTTTGTCAGATGAATTAGCCTGTGGGCATGACTAAGGTTTACCACTTTTCCTGGCTGTGTTTTCTTTACTTTCTTTTTTCTGGATGCAATTCGGGGGAAAAAAAGAAGCAGAAATTCTTGGTCCTCAGTGAATTGAACTCAGCTGGAATCCTATCATAACCCAGGTGGAGGTCAGAATAACATTTATTGAATCCTTTCACTATTCTGCATTTAATGAATGTATATGTTGTGTGTTCATTATTGTCTGCCCAGTGTCTTGTATCTTACATGTGTTTATGTCTATATAGAGAACTACAGTTGATCAATGCTGTGTAAGTTAAAATACAAGTCTGTGTGATGCATTCTTAGTCATCAAAAAGATATCAAGTTCCTACAATGTGCCAGACAGTATGTTCAGTTGTGGAACTCAAAGCACAAAAAACGTGTGTGTGTGTGTGTGTGTGTGTGTGTGTTTATACTTTCATTTACGTGAAAAGAAAGAGAAAGTGAAAATAATCACACACACACACACACGTGCACGCACACATTTCTGTTTATCTAAGGACAAATTTTAAGACTTTCAGAACTTGGATATTACCCAATTGTAATATATACATCCCTCTGCTGAAGTTTTCTTCATAAATTTTGTACAGTAAGAAACAAACAACAATTAGGAAATAGACCAATTCTGGCAACATATTATAATAAAAGTTATTTAAACTTATAAATTGCTTACCTCTAGAACTTTCTGATTAATGTCTTTCTATAGTTGTTTGTAAGTAACTGAAGCCAGGAAAAGCAAAAATATAAATGAAGAGGCTTCTTATTATATTTAGGTTTACCATGTGACACAGTGACATAATGAAAAGTATTAAATTTCTCCCATTTTGCTGTTCCTTTCTGTTTTATAAAAGAATAAAATGAAGTAGCTATGTAATTATGATAAAACTGTTATATGGGGACTGGTTCGGTTTAGAGGATTTTGCTATATGTTTCTATACACTAACCCATTTTACTTTAAAAGCAAAACGAAACAGAAACGAACACAAATATTGAAGTTGATACTATAGGAATCATCCTCAATTTAAACACAAGTAAATGGAGACATAAAGATATTTAAAAAGCTCTGCATGGTCACACAACTGGTGTATAGCAGGGCTTGGATGTGAATTCGTGAATTCCAGTTCCAGAATGAATATTTTACCCACTCTACACTCTGTTGGAAGCAAGACTTCATGAAGTACATTTGTTTCCTGTTTCTGATCATAAGCTTAAACTAGAGCAACTTTGTTATCCTCCAACTCTGAACATCAGAAATGACTCCTCTGACCTAAAACCAGTATGTCAGCAGGACTGAATCTTGTTCTGGAAGTTCTAGGGAAGACGTTTTCTTGTCTTTTCTGGATTCTAGTAGATGCTGACATTCCTTGAGTAGTCGTCTTTTTCCATTATTAAAAACAGCAATGATCAATGGGCTTTTTATTAAGTTGCATTCTTCTGAGACAAACTTTTCTACGTTTCTTTTTCCAAGTCTAGTATATTGAGTTCACTTGAGTAATTCTGAGTAATTTTCCAACTCTACATTTTAATTTAATCACACCTAGAAAGTTCCATTTACTATCTGAGGAAACCATGACACAGATTCTCAGAATTAGGACACAGACATCACCAAGGGACCATTATTCTTCCTATTACCAAGCATCTGAATTCAGCAGTTAGTGACAGAATATGTCAACTTGGCACTATTTTTCAAATTTTCCAAAATGTAAGATACATACATATACACACTGTACATATAAAGATAGATATGCATATATACCTATACATATAATATGCAATTCTATTTCTAATTATGTTTCTGGGGATTTAGGTGATGGATATGTTTACACACACAACACACAAAGTTATTTACTAGGAAGGAAATTGCATAATTAACTGCACAACAAATGTGGACATCCCTCAGGATTCATGAGAAGCATGGAGCATGGAGCTCAGTGATAGCCCATCCTCGCAGAGGCCTCCTCAGTCTCTGCTTCTGGCTTCCCCATCTCTCTTATTCTGCCACAGTCCATGTAAAACCCTTAGCCTCTTCTTATAATCAGGTCACAGCTCTTTCCTTTCCCTTTCCTTGTACTTCCTTCAAATTTTTGTTTGAATGATACATTCTGCTCCCTCTCCCAAGACACACACTAGTTCCACTCCACCAATGCTCATCTTTCTCTTTAGGGCTGATTCCCTTGGATGTATTGTACATCCACTTGTTTATTTATCTCCATCTATAGCAGACTGTGAACTCCTTTAAGGGCATACTTTCACTGTGCAGATCAGTGTTTTATCTGCAGCACGTGGGATAGAGCTTACATATAACAGGATCTCTAAATTCTATAGAAGGAGTGCATAAATGAGACAGTCACTAAAAGGAGATGAAAAGATGTCTAAAATTGGCTGCTAAATGATCAAAAGGGGGCAAGCTTGATATGTACTTGCGATATTTCTTGGACATTAAATCCAGATTTTTCAATATATATCCACATGACGTTACATCCAGATTTTTCAATATATATCCACATGCCTGTAAGCTATGCAGAAAAACATATATATATATATATATATATATATATATATATATATATATAATACATTTTGTGACTTTTGTTATATTTTGTATTTTTATTTTAAAATAAAAATAACTCTGTATCCTTTATGAAGCCAAAAATGTTTTTTAAAAAGTACAGAAATAAACCTGAATCCAGGTTTTGAATGCACATCAAATATGGGGCACTAGTATATCTGACCCAAAAAAGTCTACTTGTAATGATGTAGATAAGAAAACTACTAATGTATCTATAGAAAATAATTCATTCAATGTTATTCAAGGCACACCGTGTTTATTAGTCAGTTTTCCCATCACTGGGATACAATGCCTACCACACTATAAAGGAGAGGTTTATTTTTGCTCACAGTTTTAGAGCAGGAACAGCATGGCAGAACTGCAGTGTGGAGGAAAGCCTCTTAAAACATAGCAGCTGGGAAGCAGAGAAATGGGAGGAGCTGGGGGCAAGAATATTCCTTCTATCTCAATTCTTCAGTGACCCTGCAAAGAACACATTTTGCTATGAACTCATCAGTGAATTAACCCACCAGTGAATGCATTGTCCCCATGATCCAGTCATGTTCAAAAAGCTTCACCTCTGAACACATGAAACTTTTGTGAAACACTTTATATCTAAACTGTAGTGTCATTCATGCAAAAAACCAAAATCCCCATTAATGAATACTGTAATCACACTGCAGAATACAGAGTACTCATAATGGAATACCAATAAAAATGAACATAATACTAATATGTGCAACAACATCAGTTACTCTCCATAACATGTTGAGTGAAAAAGGATACATGTGAAAAATGTCTTCTGTAGGATTCCATTTATGTAAAATTTAAAAACAGGCAAAAGTAATCATTGATGATGGAAATTAGAAAGCTGATTTCTTAGGAAACTAAATGGAAGGGGTATGAACTAATTCCCTGGAGTATGACGTTCTACATATTGACTTGGAGGTGTTTATATTGGTGTAGGATTTGGCCAAGGGCATAAAGATTCATTATTATGATCATACATTTTATTGCTAGCAAATTATGCCTCCACAACTCATTGTTAGCATTACTTATTGGTATGCCAGAAAAATTCCGCTTTTGGTTTCCTTTGTTTCAGCATCTTATGAAATAAAATAGAAATTTCGAATGTTTTTTAGCTTTGCATTTCTCCTTCTGCATTCCAATATCAGTTCCTTTATAACACTCTTCAGGAAGAAAAAGAACAACTTGGTTGTAATGACCCGTGAGCAAATTCCTTCATACACATAAAACTTGCAGGAAGTCTCTGGAATTATAAAAGTTTGAACAGGAGAGCATTTTAGTCTAATGCATGCAATCCAATATAACACAATGTCTTATGTCTAGGGAATATATTAGCAAAATTACTTTTTATT
Source organism: Dasyprocta punctata (assembly GCA_004363535.1). NCBI lineage: Eukaryota > Metazoa > Chordata > Mammalia > Rodentia > Dasyproctidae > Dasyprocta > Dasyprocta punctata. The sequence continues at coordinate 4,708 of RJWM01005245.1, read as the reverse complement.
ACAAAGTGCTTGGAGTTCAAGAAATTCTTTATGACTCACTAAAGTAGTAGCAAAGTGTGGAATATTTCGTTGTTGTTGCTGCTGTGTTTTCCAGAAACCACACACCTTATATTGAATGAATCTATAATTGTTGAGCAATTTCATTTTCCAACAGAACAGCACTTTGGAGACTATGTTTTTCTGAGAGGTCATGAAAAGAAAATTGGAAATATTACATATTTGCTGACATGACATTGAAGGGTCCTTTCATTTAGCATTTTCGTTTTTCTCTCTGAATGAAAGCAAAAGTCTCTTTAGAGACCAAAATGATTTCTTTGGGCTTTCTCCCATGAATGAATACCATTTATCCCATTATTTGAAGCCAAATATCTTACAAATAAGGACACAGGTAATTTTGTTGTTGTTGTTATTTTGTAAGCATGTAAAATCCTTGCTCCTTGCACAAATCAAATGTGTGTTCTGAAAACACTAAGTGATCTTACTTTTGCAATCTCTTACTGCATTACCCTTTTTCTTTATATTTGAGTGAGGAAATTTTTCTTTTTCTTTAAACTGTTACATCTCAAATAAGATTTTCAATGGAAACTTTCACTGAGTTATATTTTTGGCCTACCTACGCAGAAGGTTGTCAGTTTAATGCTAAAGATTTTATCAAAATAGTGAGCTACATTTATGACCTTGTATTGAAAACCATTTCTTTTTATTCTCATTGTTTGGAAGCCTGGATTTGTGTGGATCCAGTAACCTAAGTGAAGGTTTAATGAAGGTCAGGGTCTGGACACAGAAACAGTCCTTCCATTTTAATGAGCTCCCAAGATACTTTCTTTACTTCAGGGAAGGGCTCTGTTCCCTTTAGTGTGAACGGTGATACCTCAACATATTAACTGGGTATTTCCTTCCTAGAAATACATATTGACTCACATAATTTGGGGAATCTAGCTTCTCTTTCCTCTTTTCCACTCTTAAACCGAATCATTCATTAAACTTTGCATATTCCTGCTGGGTTCATTATCTATGTTCTCAGAATGCTGTATGTGAAATTTATCGTGATACTTATTTGCATTAATTTCATAAAATTTCACAATTGTTCTATGAGTAGATAATTTATGTGTATATACTTGTATATGAGTAGTATACATAGATACTCATATATCTACTCGTTAAGTAAGTAGGTAACATTTATCCATGTGTAACACATATTTCATAGATATATTTTCGTAAAATGTTGAAGGGAAAGTATGTTGTTATTAAAAATCAGGAAAAAAAGCCAAAGAATAACCCCGATGAAAGTATGAAAGAGAGGGGGAAAATAGCTAAATAAGCATGTAAATCTCTAAAAAGCATGCAGAGGTAAAACTGAGATTTTTTTTCCTAAAAACTATTAGGAACAAATAGGATATATAAATACACACATGAAATTGCACAAAACTGAATTTGAATTTTCAGAGTAAGTTAATGTTTTCTAGTAAAATATAAAGACCATATTGGTCCAAAGGAGGTAGGAAATAAAACAGATTAGGTAAAATAAATAGTCCCATAAGAAGAAAACATGTTCTTACACCTTTATGTCATTTTATCTAACCCTTAAAATAGAAGATACTTTCAATATATATTCAAATTCTATAAATGGTTTAAGGTAGCTTCCCAATACATTTCATGATAAAGCATAGTTTTATGCCAAACATTTACAAAAAAATACTAAAAATATAAACATATGTTAATTTTACACATAAATATGGATATAGATTTTTTAAAAACAGTAAAATAAAATCTAAAATATATCTAAAGAGTAATATAGACTATTACCAAGATTCCAGAATGTTTCAAGGTCTGCAAACCCATTCCATTAATTCATCATGACAAACAAAATCAAAGGACATGATCATCTGAGGCCACCATAGGTACTACAAATCATACATAATTCAGAAATAAAAGAAAATCATTTTCCATAAAAAACTACATCTGGTACCAAACATCAAATTAAACAAGGGTATGCTCAACAGTCACTTTCATTTTTGTGAATTTTAGGCAGAGGAGTCAGTGATTACATTGTCCTGGGCACCTCAGCTAACAAAACAAGAATAAAAAAGGTTATCAGTAGCATGACAAGAAACTAAAATAATCTTTATTTGAGGATTGTAGGACTGAAGACCTTAGAAAGTAGATAAAGCCAGAAGGAGTGAGGGAAGGAACAAAAGAACTAACTAAGCAAAGAAAGAATGAAGGAAGAAAGAATGAGGGAGGAGGGAGCAAAGCTCTAGCAAAAATTAAGTACTAGAATTAAGTGAATAAAATACCTAAATCCAAAATAAATACACAAACAAGGTTTACCTTACACTAATAGTACATGCTTAAGTTTTTATAAATCTAAATTGCAAAAAGCATGCATATAAACACTTAAGATTAAATTTGCAAAGAGACTTCCGGGAAGATGGTGGAGTAGTAAGATGCAGAGAAAACAGCCTCTCTGAGAGACACCATCTAGACATGGGAATGTACCATCCTGAAGAAGACAAAAAAGGAGGGAAATGGATTCCTTAGATCCAGGGAGAGTCTGAAATCTGAATCAAACCCCACAGAGAGAGTGAAAAGGAAAACTTCAACAAAGAATAAAGCAGTAGCTGGTGGTGCCATCACCTGGAGTTGGACTCACTGCGTGAGGGGAGCTGTTGGAGCCCAGGGGCACATGGTCATGGTGTTGGGCATGGCTGGCAACCCTGGGGGCCTCTGTGGAGCCATTCATTGGTGGAGGAGCCCGGCGAGCACAGAGGACTGTGCTGGCTGGCGGTGAGTGCAGAGGGCTTGGTCCTCCCACAGGAGAGAGCGATTTGCCGGAGCCATTTTGGAGTTGGGCCAGAGAAGCCTGGAGCTAAGACTTTTGCTGGCTTCTCCCAGCAACTCCCCCCAGTGGCTCCTAGCTGGGGGCAGACCCGTGGAGACTGCTTGGACTGTGGTGAGCCCAAGGAGTCTGTTCTCAGGGCAGGCCTGCTAAGGTTGTCTACTACTCCATCCATGAGCAGTTGCTGGCTTCTGGGGATACAGTGCCACAATTTGGGTTGCTGTCCCCACAGGCTGTTTACCAGTGAATCCAGAGAGAACCCTGGAAGTGGAGTCATTTATTTATTTATTTATTTATTTATTTATTTATTTTTCTTTCTTTTCCTTTCCTTTTTTTTCTTTTTATTGTTTGTTTAGTTTATTATTATTATTATTATTATTATTATTATTATTATTTTCAAGTGTGAGTGTGGTTTCTGCCCTCCTTCTGAGTGTGGGCTTGTTCTGTTCTCATTTTTGTCTCTTTTGGCTCTCTTTTCCCTCAGTCTTCTGCAGCAGTTTCCCTAAGTTGGTGGAACCCATCTTTGTTCTCCAACCTACTTACAGTCTCTTTTTCTTTTCTCACTTCTCTGCTTTCTCTTAAATTCATTTTGGGTCCTGACCCTTGAGGACAGAATTGACATTTTTTGAACCTATGTATTGTATATGATTGTTTTGCATTCTGATGTCTGGTTACAAATTCAGTTTATATGGTTGGGGGGTTGCACATCAGGGGTTGGCTCAGTCTACTGTTTTGTTGACTGTGTTTGATGCTGTGGGTGCCACTGCAGCCAGAATTAACTCGCTTGATCTGGATAGCTGTTGGCCCTGATGGTCCAGGACTGGGACTGACTGGGGGTCACAGAGAGAGCTAAGGCACAGTGCCAAGGAACCAGGGACTGGGTGAGGCAAGCAGTGTTTCTCATCTCTGACAAAATGAGGTGGGATTTTCTAATAGACTCAGAGCCCAGGAACAAGCTACACCTGGAAAATATCTCCGGGAAATGCTTGACACCTGAAAGTCCTTAATATCACCATTAAAATAACCCACTGCAGGCAACTCATGGGTATCACTTTAGGAATTAAACAAAAAAGAAAAGAAATGAGAAGACACTGAAACAGGACACAACCTCAGACACCCAATTGATCAAAAGCAAACCCGGGGGGCAATAAGGCTTGAAAATCTGAAAGCCCCCTACCAGATTTCTCCAAAGTGGTAGCATGGCAATTTAATGAGGCTTTGAAAAAAATGAAATCAGAAATAATCTCTCAAATAACCACAGAGATTACCAAAATACACACCATGCTTAGTGTTGTTAGAGCAGACACAAACGAAATACTAAATGAGCTTAAGCAAATTATGGAAGTAAAACATAGGAAGCAAATGGATTGCATAAAGCAGATTCAAGCAGATATTCAGGAGGATAAAATCTCCATTAAAGGTATTCGAAGGAGATCAGGCCAATGTGAAGACAGGATCTCAGATATTGAAGACAGGCTTACAGTTAGTGACCAGGAAAAGAGAGTTTTCTCAAAACTAGCAAAGGAACATGAGAAATCAATCCAGTAGTTGCTTGATGAGACAAAGAAAAATAACTTAAGATTAATTGGAGTCAATGAACAAGCAGAAAACACTACAAATGACATTAGAAACATCTTCACAGAAAACTGTCAGAAAACTTTCCTAGTATAGAAAAAGAATTTGACATACAAATAAGTGAGGCATATAGAACTCCAATTAGCAATGATAAAATAAATCTACTTCCAGGCATATCATAGTTAAGATTCCAGAAATTCAACACAAGAATAAAATTTTAAGAGCTGTTAGGGAAAAGAAACAAATCACCTATAAAGTACAGTCAATCAGAATCAGCAGACTTCTCAGCACAAA
>RJWM01005244.1:0-93885 GCA_004363535.1 Dasyprocta punctata | reverse complement strand
TTTTGAAAAGGAATACTATTCAAATTAAAATTCTACTCTTGCTAGGAGTTCTCTATTCCGATGCAGAATACCCTAATAAATGGTGATCAAAATATTCAAGAAAGAGGCCGGGAACTTAGCTCAGCGGTGAAGCGCCCGCCTGGCAGGTGCAAGGTCGTGAGTTTGATCCCCATACCAAAAAAAAAAAAAAAAAAAAAAAAAAAAAAAAAAAAAAAAAAAAAAAAAAAAAAAAAAAAAAAAAAAAAAAAAAAAAAAAAAAAAGAAAAAAAAGAAAAGAAAAGAAAAGAAATATTCAACAAATAGTTACTGAACACCTGTGTTGACACCAAGGAACAGATCTGTAGCATCTCAGCAGTGTCCCAAATTTCTAAACACACAATGCAACATCTTGATCTAAATGATGCATCTTGTGCTTAAGATTATGAAAATCTTGCAAAAAAAAATGATTACCTGTTCAATGCAAATGGACAGCAATTGAATGAACACACTCACACACACACACACACACACCCATCCCTACAATGAATCGCTGGACCTTAGCTTACAGAACACAAGGGCATTCGAGGAACAGTGAGCTAGAACTCACTGGGAGAGGTATCTTGAAGAATGGAATTTCTGTTTGGAGTCTCAAAGATGATTAGATGCTAAAAGAAAAGAGAGATTCGCTTTGATTTCTGGTGATATGGTGAGATGAGATGACCTAGATACCTTCCTAAATATACAGTTAAATTTTCTGGATACGAAACTCCTTTGAAAATCATTAATTAACTTTCAAAAAGGTGAGAGTAATTCTCAGAGATAAGAACAAAGGAAGAATTGCTGGTGCTTCTGGTGGCTTGGTCGTCCAGTGCAGAGGCTGAAATCATTTTTTTTTACAAGGGATCAAAGAGTAAATGTTTTTGGCTTCACAAACCCAGGTGATCTCTGACAAAACTGCTCTGCCTCTGCGGCATAAAAGCACCCATAGATGGCCACCAGAAGGCCGTGGGAGGATGTGTCGGAGCTCCACTGGGTTTGGACACGGGTCGGACGCTCCGCCAGTCTCTTGTCTTGTGTCTTAGACACCTTTTACGAATCCTCTCTTGCTGCACCCACAGAAGGTGAGAAGTCAGAGCTGAGACGACGCTCACACAGCAAACACGATTCCCAGGAAAAGTGGGGGCCAGGACAGCTGACGTCCCTGGCAAAGGAAAACAGTGAGAAACTTGTTTCGTCAACTTGAGCTCTGGGGAAAGAAATTTGAGTTTGTTACTATAGGCCGGGTTGGCCACCTGCTGCCGTTCGAATGTGTTCCCTCCAAAGTCCAGGTCTTGCCAGTGCAGCGGGACCCCCCTCATTAATGGAAGTGAGGTCTTGTAAAGGACACTCGAGGCAGCGTCTCGCTAGCTTGTTTCTCTGGATTCTCCTCTCAGGAGGATTCATTCTCACCAGGCCCCAAGCCCAGTGGTGACGTGATGTTGACTTCCCAGTCCCTGGATCTGGGAGAATCACAGGTCTCCTCTTCACAAATAACCCTCTCTCAGATACGTCCTTGTATTGGCACAAGCAGACTAAGACATTACCCTCGTGTGGGAACTGGGTCTGAATGGATATTACCCATGTTGCACAGGGAACTTCAAGCTACAAAACTGAAGTCGTTCTTAATTGATGATACTTTATTTAAGGTACCTTAAAATGCATGAGTTAATAATCCTAAATCAGAAACCACAGACGGAAACAAGCCCCTGTGAGCAAAAATCAGCAGAAACAACAATGCAAAACTGTTCTACAAAGGATTTGATGTGTTTCAATTACTGGCCACAGAAAATGTTTAAAGATGTGAAAGGATGAATGGAAAAGGATTGGAGGGTGTTTCAGACAAAGGGAAGAGCACAAAGGTTAACTGATGAGGATAAGAGCATGCTGGGAAACAGGGCAGAAGTGTCCCTCTGTGAGGGTCACCGGAGGGTGTTAGTGAACGAGAGAATTGATTAAATTCATAGTGGGCACCCAGGACTGTGCTAGGTGCTATTTGGAGAGATGAGTAAGAGGCACAGGATTTGCCCACAAGGATATTCCAGTCTAGGAAAAAAATCAGATAGATTGGCAAGGAAATAAATGCCACAAAATGTGATGGGTACTGCAATTTAAAAAGGTACAAAATGTAGTAGAGACAAAGGAGGAAGCTGTTCATTTTCCCCAAGGAAATCAGGACCACGACGCGGTGAGGTGAGGTGTGTGTGCCGAGACTTCTCAGAAGCAAAAGCTTCCTCCAGAACAGAGGATTTCCTTGGGATGAGTTATAATTTGTGCATTGTTCTGTTTCCCCAGATGAAGAAAGACACCTCAATTCCTCCCTAATTCCCCAGCTTTAGGGCAGTTTGAGGTAGTTTGAAGACTGTAGGAATCAAGAGATAAAGGGGTGCATTATGTCCCACTGGGTCCTCTTTGATCTCCATGCCACCAATACAGGATTCAGAGCCTCCCTGTCTCCTTTTCCCACCCCCAAGGATACCCAGAATGCCATGGGCTCTTTGATGTTCAAAGAAAGCCTGAATGGCTTGCTTGGGCCTTTGTGCCAGAGTGCGCTGTTGGCAGACATTTTTAATCAAGTCAGGACAAATAAGGATTTCTCAATTCTTTCCGAGGCAAATCCCAAAGCTGTTAGAAGCATGTACTTTAATAAATTCCCTTTTTCCCTGGGTCTGAGATGGAATGTTTGACCCTCGAGCAGTGCCATTCTTTCTTTCTAATTTCCCACCAGAATGTTTGCCCTTAATTTTGGCTATATAAGAGTAGCAAGGACCACAGGGGACAAGAACGTTTCACCCAGGGTAACACAGTCCGGCAAAATCAGAAGGTGGTGCTGCATGTATGGCTGTGCAGATTACAACCTCCGCAACCCAGAGGAGATGCCTACGCTCTCAGACAGAAACAATGCGTGTGGGAACCGCGGCCCCTTTCACCTGACTCAGTGTTTCACGCTGCTTTGAGGCCACCTTCGCTGCACCACAGTGGCAAGGCTTCGCCCCTTGCGCTTGCCTCTCCTGGGTGTTGGAGAGGACTCGGGACTCGAGTGACTTTAGGAGATCTTCTGGCTGCTTCTCTGGCAGGTCACAGAGTGGGAGAGGAGAGACTTCCACTGCCGCCTGGCGCTGAGAGGACTATGATGGAGGGAGAGGACGCAGGTGCTCACCTGCCTCTTTTGGGCACACAGAGCTTCAGAGAATGAGAACTGAGATGAAGGATGCACATGCAGTGAAAGAGACCGGTTTTTGAGGTGTCCCTGAGCCGACCTCAAAGGCACCGGAGCAGAGTCTGGTAACTGGACAGAGGATGCTCTGCTCACCTGGTCCTCAGCCCCCTTAGCTCCGGGGTGGCACTGGTTGGTCCTCATCCTTCTGGGGGCTCAGAATGACTTAGTCTTTACGTCTGGCACTCAGTTCACCATCAGCTGTCTATCTTACCCTCCATCCTTCATAGCTGTCTGTTTCTGTGGACTTGGACCCTTGGTTTACTCATGGATTCTACTTCCGCTTGGACCCTTGTGGCTTAGCCCTCTTCTTTCCGTGTGTTTTCAGGTGCCCCAACCATTCCCCAAACTATCCGTTAGGTTGCTTTTCCCATATCACATGTGCAAGCTCAAGAGGAAGAGAACATGGCGGGCTCGTGACCTGTCACCTGCCTTCTGCAGGACGCTCCTTGGCCCAGGACACTTTGCAGGTCCCTGTCCGACCTGCAGACCGCTCCACGGGGCCGGGAGGTGGCAGCAGCTCTCTGTGCTCCAACCGGCTGGGCCGGAGGAACCAGGACACCCGTTCAAAGTAACACAACACGCAGGAAAAAGCATCTGAGGGTTGCTTTCCAGATAGATACAGGGAGTCAACACTTATCTCAGAAGGGGCTCAGGATGGAACTGCCATTTCCAGCAGCTGTCTGACTAGCGTAGTGAATTTCTAGGGCAGGATAGCTAGGTCTGAACCAAGGTACTTCCAATTCCTAGCTGTGTGACACTGGATCAGTTTCTTAAATCTTTTTGAATTCTTCTCTTTAGCTGTAAAAATAAAGATGAAATGCTATTTTGTAGAGATTTGTGGATTAAAAATACTCCCAAAACTGTTACATAGATTCGACACAATCCCAATCAAACTACTAACAACATCCTTTATGGAATCCGGGAAAACAATCATAAAATTCATGTGGAACCAGAAGAGACCCACAGTAGCAAAAGCAGTCTTGGGCAACAAGAGCAAAGCCAAAGGCATCACAAAACCTGACTTCAAGCTATACTACAAAGCAACAGCAATAAAAATGGCATGATACTGGCAAACAAAAAACCAAAACAAACGAACAAACAAAAACTCCCCAAAAATAAAAAACCAAAAACCCAGACATATGGGCCCACAGAACAGAATAGAAGATACAGAACATCCACAGACACATTCAGCTATTTGATCTTTGACAAAGGGTCAAAAGCATATGTTGGAGTAAAGATAGACTCTTAAATAAATGATGCTGGGAAAACTGACTACAGAAAATTGAAGCTGGATTTGTATCTATCATCATGTACTACACCAAGATCAAAATGGATTAAAACAGAAGCATTGAACCTCCTGGGAGATCAAATAGGTAAAACACTTGAAGGCACAGGCATAAGGGAAGATTTTCTCAACAGAACTTCAGCTGCGCAAGAAATAACAGCAAGAATCGGCAAACGGGATTACATCAAATTAAAAAGCTTCTGCACAGCAAGAAATCAATTAGCAGAGTGAAGAGACAACCTTCTGAATGGGGAAAAAATTTTGTCAGCTATTCTTCAGACAGAGCACTAATACCTAGAATATATAAAGAACTCAAAAAAAATTAGATCACCTAAAATAAAAGACCTAATCAAGAAGTGGGCAAGTGAAATGAATAGAAGACGTACAAATGGATAACAAACATATGCAAAGATGTTCAACATCTCTGGCCATTCAGGAAATGCAGATTAAAACAGCACTAAGATTTTATCTTACACCAGAAAGAATAGCAATCATCTAGAAGTCAAAGACTAACAAATGCTGGAAAGGCTGTGGTGAAAAGGGTATTCGCTTGCACTGTTGGTGAGAATGCAAACCAGTACAACCAATATGGAAATCAGCGTGGAGATTTCCCTGAGAATTAAAATTAGAAATTCCATATGACCCAGCTATCCCTTTCTCCTTAGCATCCTCAAAGAGCTGACGTCATCATATTACAGCAATATATACATACCAGCTTTTATAGAAGCACAATTCATAATAGGTTAATCCTGAAAGCAGCCTGTATGCCCATCAACAGATGAATGGATACAGCAAATGTGGTGCTATACATAATGGAATACTATTTGACTATAAAGAAGGATAAATTGGGTACATTTGTGGGAAAATTGATGCACCTGGAAAACATAATGTTGAGTGAAATAAATCAGACACACGAGCTTAAATAATGTGTCTCTCGTTTGAGAAAGACAAAGTTACAAACCAAGAGTAGAATAAAGGATGGACGAAAGGAGAGGAGGGAACAGACCTTTGCAAGTGGGAGGGGATTCAGAAGATGGCGGGTGAGGGGAGAGGAGGGAAGGAAGGGAAACAGGAAGAGCTAAGTGGTGCCATGTGCAGGAACCTAATACCTCAGGGAATGTAAACATCGTCTACCATAATCATGAGCTAAGAGTAATAACAACAAGACTGAAAATGGGAAAGGGAATTTAGAGCGGGGCAGGGAGGTGTGGGGAGGGGAGGCGATGGAAAGAGAAACAAGCTATGTTACGTACAGCGACCACTCCCCAAGATGAATTTAAATGTCAGGTACTGCAAATGTACTAATAAAAGAAAACAAGAATTATAAAAATACAAGTTACCTAAAGTACCTAGTAAAAAGTGGGCTCCCTGATAACCTTATTATGGATCTGCTGTCCTGTCTGTTTGACTCTGGAGTTTGTGCTTCACTGATTTCAACATAATTTTGGTGCCAGGAGCCTACATCTTATTCAAATCCCATGGTTCCTACAATGCCTACTTTGGTGCTAAAAGTGAGAATAAATTAGGTACAGAAAGCACCGTTTTAGAACTCTCAATACTGTATAGTCTGTATTCACTGGAAATAAAGAGTAAAACTTGAGCTGTTTTCTCTTCAGTGATTCCGTAAGCGTGACTCCATCTAAATCTGAAATGAGGCAGCAGCCAGCTTCTCTTGGCCACCCGCTTCCAACAATCCATTCAGGAATTTCTTCAACATCCTCGTGGAAAGGCGTGGTAGGAGACTTTCGCATTACGGCTATGCAAAGAAAGGCTAAGCAACAGTGACGGCCACTCAGAGACAGAGCAGCAGGACGAGGGCAGCGCTCCAGTCAGACCCAGTGTCCGGTGGTCAGCGCTGTGCAGTGAGCTGGCTTAAAATTGTGGCTGAAGGAACGGAACCTGTAACTGGCCGGAGTCCAGAGCCGTCTGGAGAAGACAGCCGGCACGAGGGTGCTCTTCCCCAGGCAGGACCTTGGGAAAGACACGTGGGCGACGGCCCGGGCTTCTTACGACGGCCCTCAGCTGCCTCCCTCTCAGGTGCAGAATTAACGTCAGCCGTCAGGGCGCCCAGGCACCTCTCTCATGAGGAGAAAGCAGCGCAGCCTACCACACCGCCTATCGCTGTGATTCCCTGCAGCGCCCGGTGGCCAGACAGCCCATGGCGATTACTTACGAATGGCTTGAATTTCACCAGGTTACTCTCTGCACCCGGTTAGAGCCGCTGGGACCGCGGCTGGATTTGGTGAGGTTAATCGCTACTGATCGTCCTGAATGAACGCCCAGGAAGGCCTTCGGCCAGCAGTCCCGCTGGGGAAGCTTCCCAACTGTGACCGGAGGATCCGGGACCCCAGAAGGACCCAACGAGCAGCAACTTAAACAGTTCACACCTTTTCATTGGCAAACATCACATTGGAAACACTGACAGCTGAGGATGTGAGCAGGAATTTCCAACCATGTCACGTTTTAGTAAATGTATTCACTTTGATGGTGATGTGTTTTAATGGAATATATCTTTCCAGTAGGTGAGGAAGTATTTGGAATCAAATTATTTTTCCCACACTGTAGAAAGGTTATTTTTGGTTGAAATAAAGTGAGGCTGAAAAGTGAGTAGCTGCAAAAAGGTTTGCTTCCTTCTTTTTGCTATATGAAAGATCAATTAATTGAGAAATGAATCCCAGACTATATCGTCTAATGGGGATTATGAAAAGTTGTACTGAAAATTCTTTTTTACTCAGATTTTTAATGGATGGCAGGAATTTGGGAATGTCTACCTGAAAAGTTGTCATGTTTTACATTGATTTATTGAGTCCTAAAATATTTACTTAGCAACTACTGTGTGCTAGGCACTAGCCCAAGTGCTAGGAATGTAGTAGCAAACAAGGTAGGCATTTATCCTTTGACAGAAAGTTAGGCTGTGTCTAGTTTTTCCCAGCACACACAGTGCTATCAGAAGCATTGCTTTGCGCTTTGCTATGGTTCACATCTGAAACCTCATGCAGTCAGAGGTGAGACTTGTGGAAGGTGACAGGGTCTCGGGGCATCACAGCTGACTGGGCATGAGGAGTGGGCTTGGTCAGAGGCGGGGCCCATGGTGGGCGTAACCTGGGAGGGTCTATCTCCCTTCCCCGCTCCTCCCTTGGCTCTCTCTGCTTCCCTGCCACCGTGCCATGGCCAGCTCTCCTCTGCTGGGCCCCTCTGCCCGTGGACTGTAAGCATGGGCCAAAGTAAGCCCCACTCCTGCTGGCTACAGGTGTCAGATGTTTCATCCCAGCAATGAAGCAAGTGACTGAGACTCACTGGCTTTGAGATGTACACTTGTGCAAGAGTTTTTCTGTGATGCAATCTTAGAAATGGAGTAACTTGACTATATATTGATTACACATCACTACATTGATCTATAAAGTTCAAATTAAACTTCTGAAAGTGGGATACTAGTTCTCACTGCTCTATATTCTTGCCAGTTGATCATACGGCCAGGCATTAAATTTGCAACCTGATAAATATGGAATGTTATTTCATTGCATTCTTAATTTTGATCACCTTTGTCTATTGGTGTGTTTGTTTGAGCCTTTTCAAATATTCATTGAGGGTGTGAGTTTTGTTCATTCCTCCTCTTTTCTGAGGGTTGGATGCATATTCGCTCATAAGCCAAGATCCCATGTGTGTCTGGGTCTGCCTCAGGCTGTTGAAATCCTTCTATGCCTCATTCTTGTACTAATACTTCTCTGTCTTGGTAAATTTAAAGTTTTCATAGTTGTAGGGTCATTGATCAGTTTCACTTTATTCTTTGACATTTATTTGACTTTATTGACTGATAGAGCTTTCATATAATATTTGTTTATTTATTTATTTTCTAAACAGAATTTTTTTATTTTAAAGAGAATAAAACAAAGCAGAACAAAGCAAATCAGAACACAACAATGCAAGCAACACAAGACTTTGAAATAAGACAACAGAAACTCAACAGTAGCTACCATAATGTCTCTTGTTTTCTTCGAAATAGTTGTTCATACCTTCACACACAATAATATCAAACACAACAAAATAGTATAAAACCAATCAAAAGAATGAAAGTGTTGCAGCACTTCAAAACCAGGTAACAGGAAATGAACCATGGTTACTATAATGTCTCGTTTTCTTCAAAACAGTTGTCCATACTATCACACATAATAAAATCAAATAAAACAGCAGGATAAAACCAATCAAAACAGAAGAATAAAAGCATTACAAGACATCAAAACAAGATGATAAAAAGTTAGCAATGGCTACCATCATATCTTGTTTTTTTTCAAAATAGCTGTTCATACCATCATACATAATAAAATCAAACAAAACAAAACAGAATAAAACCAATTAAACAAATGAATGAAAACATTATAAGACTTTAAAACAAGATAATAGGAAACCAACCATCATTACCATAACATATCCCATTATGTTCAAAATAGCTGCCCATACCATCGGACACAGTAAAATCTAACAAAGCAAGACAGAACAAACCAAAGCTTAACAAAATTATGAAAGCAATGCAAGAGTTCAAGACGAGACAGTAAGCGATTAACAACGGTTACCACCTTTCCTCCCAGATATTTCCTCCCCTATCACTTTTATAATATCTATTGTGCTTTTTGGATCCCACTAACTCCTTATGTTTTTTATGCTAGGGTTCATCTGTACGAGTTCAAACTATTTTGCCCATAAACATGATCTCCAGTTGTATCTATTTACCTACAAGAGGCTTGAGGTTATTCTACTTTATAGCTGGGTAGCTTTCCATTGTATGAAAATACCATACCTTTCTAATCCATTCTGTGGTTGATGGGCAAGTTACCCTTGCTTTTTTTTTTTTCTTTTTGGTCTCCTGTCACATGGAACAATTGTTTTCTCTCTTTTGATTTTCAGTCTGAATTTCCTTTTGAGTTAAATGTGTTTCTTGTATACAATGTATTGATGAATCTTGTTTCTTGATCCACTCTCCCTGTGTTTCTTTTTAATACTGAATTGAGACCATCTACATTAATGGTCACAATCAGCATACACTGGGTTTCTCTCTGCCATGCCATCCTCTTGCTGTTGGCCCTCTACTTTTCCCCTTCATTCTGCCTGCCCTGTTTGGTGATCCTTCTCTGCTGCTGTTCTTGGAACCATGATCATCTTTATCTCTCTCTAGAATATCCTTTAACACTCTATACGGTTGATTTGGTGGTCATGATTTCCTTCAGTTGTTCTTTATCATGGAAGTATCTTATTTTTTCATCAATTTTGAAGGATAGTTTTGCAGGGTACATCAATCTGGGTTGGAAGTTGTTTTCTTTCAGTATTTGAAACACTTCACTCCAAGTTCTTCTTGACTTGATGGATTGTGTTGAGAAGTCTGCTGTGATTCTGATTGGTTTTCCTTTATAGGTGATCTGTTTCTCTTCTCTAACAGATTTTAATATTCTCTTCTTGTGCTGAATTTCTGGGATCTTGATTATTGTATGTCTGGGTGTAGATTTACTTTGGTTAGGGCTAGCTGGAGTTTTATATGCCTCACTTGTCTGTATGCCAGATCCTTTTCACATGTTTGGGAAGTTTTCTGCTATTCTTTCTGTAAATAGCCTTTTAATTTCATTTGTGTTGACCCCTGCTTCTTCACTGGTACCTATCACTCTTAAATTATTTTTCTTTGTGTCTTTTTGCAGCTGTTGAATTATTTCCTGATTCCTTGTTATTTTTAAGAGAACTTTCCTCTCACAATTGCTAGCTGCAATCCTGTCTTCAAGGTTTGAAAGTCTATCTTCAGTCTCTTTCAAGTGGTTTTGCCAGATTTTGATGGAGCTTTTAATTTCTGGGGTATCTCTTTGAATTGTTTCATGCCTGGTAATTCCTTCCTATACTGTTCACTCAAGGTTGCCATCATTTTCCTATGCTCCTCTTTTTTTAAATCTGTGTCTTCTTTAGATATGCTCGGCAACTCTTTCATTGTGCTTGTGATTTCTTCTTTTACCTGAAACATTATTTCTGATTTGATTACTTTTACAGTCTCATGAAGTTGTTTCTTTACTTTAGTTGCTATCCTCTTGGAGATTTCAGGTGTGTGACTTCCATTTTCTCCCATGACTGTGTCTCCCAGACTTGTTCTGTGTGGGCTGGAGGTCTGAGATCGCCTTTTGCTCCTTCATCATGGCATTCTCCTGGGTTCCTCCCAACAAGCTGGTTGTTGGGTCCCAGGCACTTCCCACATTGGATGCCCCTCTATGGTGTAGGGGAAGGGGACAGGCACCTGTGTTCCTCTGACCCTGGGTTTACAAGGAGGTAGCAGGGCATGGAGTGGGCTTCTCCAGACCTGTGCAGCTACCCTGGGGCTTCCCCAGTGGCCAGGGGTGCATGGTGGTGGGGCTGATTCTCTCATCCTGTGCGACTACACTGGGACTCCTGCGATGGTGGCAGGCACACAGGGTGTGTTTGTCTGATTCTCCTGGTGGGTGATGGCTGCCCAGAGGAAGCAAGGGCCTCCAGTGGTGGCCTGCGGGTCGGGTGCATGGGACTTACCTGGCTGTGTGTTCCTGCTCCCGCTGGCTGCCTGCAGAAAGCAAGCCTTTTGGTGGCAGTGGCTGGCAGGCGGAGGTGGATCTGCTAGTTCTCCCTGCCTGTGCTGGCTGCCCGCAGGAAGGAGCCTTCCAGAGGCAGGGGACAGCAGGCAGAGGTCTCATGCAATATTTAGCATTAGTGTTTTATTAAGTTAGTCAATCCCTGAGCTCTTGGAGCTTGGCTGGCATTGCATTGGCTGTGTAACTTTGGTAGAATTAGGGTGGCTAATGTTGGTCTTATAAACCATGGTCATGTTCTTTTCTTCATAGTTATGGCTTTTATAAAATTTTTCTGGTTTTTAAAACAGATTTTTGGAAATATGGTTCACAAATTATATAACTCTTCTTCTAAAGTACAGTCATGAACCTATATATTCCATATCATTATTTATATCTGTGTATCCTCATCATTCCAAGACAAAAGTCTGCACCCACTCATGGTGGCTCCTGTTCTCTCACCCCAGCCTCTGGCAGCCACTTCTCAACTTTCTGTCTCTGCAGATTTGCTCATTTTGGACATTTCACATAAACAGAATTACGTCCTCTGTGGGCCTGGTTCTTGGTCTCCCTCATTCAGCATGGTATCCGCAGGCTGAGGCATGTCTCCATGTCGCGGGATATCCAGTAGTATTTCATTCTCTTCTACAAACTCATAACCTTCCACTGTATGGATATATTACATTTTCTATTCATTCATCGGTTGATAAGCATTTTGCTTATTTTTACTTTGTACCATTATGAACAATATTGTTACATGCATTGGTATACAAATTTTTGTAAGGACATATGTTTTCAATTCTCTAGGATATGCATAAACATATATGCACACTACAAGTATATCTCTGTGTGTGTTTGTGTGTAATTAATTGATGAGTTTTATGGTAATTTTTTTTCAGTACTAGGGATTGAATTCAGGGCCTTCTTAGTGAGTTACATCCCAGCCATTTTTTATTTTGGGATTTTGAGACAGGACCTTGCAAATTGCTAAACTGTTCAGGCTGAGATTGAATTTATGATCTTCCTACCTCAGCCTCCCCGAGTGCTGGGATTACAGGTGTGCACCACCATGCCCAATTTAACACTTACTATTTTTTAATGTCTTTTTAATTATAACTATTCTAGTAGGTAGTATCTAATTATGCTTTGACTTACATTTCCATAATGCTAAGTGATCACTGTGGTTGAACACCTTTTTATGTACTCATTATTTGTATACCTTCTTTGAAGTAATGTTTATTGAAATTCTGCACTGATTTTTAATAGAGTTGCTTGTTTTTTTATTGTTGTGTTGTAAGAGTTCTTTGTATGCTCTGCTTACAGGTCCCTTAACAGATATATCAGCTAAGCACAATTTCTACCTTTCCATATGTTGTCTTTTCACTTAAATCTTCCTTTGCAACACAATTTTGACGAAGTTCAATTCATCTGATTTTCTTTTTTGTTTCTTATGCTTTTGGGATTATAACTAAGAAAGTAATACCTACTCTAATGTCTTGAAGATTTACTGTGATTTTTTTAAAGACATTTAGTTCTTACCTATAGGTGTAGATTGATTTTGAGTTAAGTTTTTGCATATGGTATAAGATAAGAATCCAATTTCATTCTTTTGAATGTGGATATCCCATTGTGCATATCTACATCATTCGAAGAGTCCTTCTTTTTTTGAATTGTTTTGGAATCTTTGACAAAAACCCATTGACCACAAACATAAGAATTTGTTTCTAGAGTCTCAATACTATTCCACTTTTTGTATATATCTCTCCTATGCCAGGACCAGTCTTGTTAATTAGATGTGCAATAAGTTTGGATATTGGGAAACTTGAGCTGACTGAGTTTGCTTTTCGTTTTCAGTATCATCGGTTATCTTGGTTTCTTGCACTCATATATAATAAATTTTAGGAGCAGCTATCAGTGTCTACATAAGGAAAAAAGTAGGCAGCTAGGATTCTGTAGGTGTCGCACTGCACCTGCAGGTCAGTTTGGGGAGTATTAGCATCCCAACGACACACAGTCTTCAGTCTGTGAGTAAATATAAAGATGTCTTTATATTTACTTAGATCATTTAAAGTTTCTCTCAACATATTTTGTAGTTGTTATTGCATAAGTTTTGCACTATGTTGAGTTTGTTTTTAAGTAGTTTAATAGTTATTCTTTTGAATGTAATTGTAAATTGAGTTGTTTTTCTTTTAGATTGTTCACTGCTTGTATATGGCTATGGTTTCTATACAACTGATTATCAGATGTAAATCTTATATCCTGCAATTTTGCTGGGTCCATTTGTTAGTTTTAGTAGCTTTTCTCGTATCTTAGGATTTTCTATATACAAGATTATGTTATCAGCAAACTTTTCTTTTACATCTTTTTTTCTAATGTGGCTGTCTTGTGCTTTGTGTTGCCTGATTTTTCTGGGTAAAATCTTCAACACAATATTAAACAAATTTGGTGAACACGGATGTCTTTTTATTACTTTTCATTATAAAAGTATTTATCTTTCACCACTAAGTGTGATATTTCTGTTTTTTGATAGGTGGTATTTCTTGGGTTGAGGAAGTTTTCTGCTATTCTTGGTTTATTGGGTATTTTATAGCAAAAGGATGTTGAGTTTTGTCAAGTTGCATTTCCTGAATCTATTGAGATGATTATTTCATTTTTGTTCCTTGTTATCTTAATATAATGTATCTCACCAATTGCTTTTCTCCCCTCAGTGTTAAAACAGTCTTGTGTTCCTATGATAAATCCCATATGGTCATAGTACGTCAGCTTTTAAAATCTTGTTGAATTCAGTTTGATGGCATTTTATTGAGCTTTTTGTGTCTATATTCTTCTTGGGATGTCCTTTGTTTTGTTTTATAACCAGGACAAAAGAAGCGTCATAAAAATAATTGGGAATTGTTCCCTCCTCCCCTGTTCTTTAGAAGAGTTTGTGAAGGATTCCTGGTAATCCTCTGAATACTCAGTGGAATACACCAGGGGAGCACTCCAGGCCTGGTTTGCTTTGTGAGATGTGTGATTAGTAGTTCAAACTTTTTACTGTGGTAAAATTGGTCTATTCAGATTTTCTATTTCTTAGGTCAGCATTGATGTTTATGTCTAAGCATTCATCCATGTCATTTAGGTCTTTGGTTTGTTGGCATGCAATTATTTATAATTCCTTTTATAAGATTTTATTTATGTTGGGTTAATCGTTGTGGCTCCCTTTTATTTCTGACCTTTTTACTGATTTGAGTTCCTCCCTCTTCTTGTTCATTTAGTCCAGCTAAAACCTGACTAAATTTTGTTGATGTATTCATGGAGCCCACTTGGTTTTGTTGATTTTGTCCTGTTACTTTTCTGTTCTCCATTGTATTTGTGTCTGGTCCTAGCAGTCCTAGTCCCTTCCTGCTTGCTGTCTGGCTTTAGACTTGTTTTCTCGGGCCGCCTCACCTCCTTAGGGTAGGAAGTAACGCTCTTGATTTGAGACTTTTCTAGTTTTAAAGAAGCTTTAAGTTTTCCTCTAATCACTGCTTTAGCTACATCTTTTGTTTTGGTGTCATTTCATTTTCATTTCAAAGTATTTTCTTATTTCTTTTGTGATTTTCCATTGATCTGTTGGTGATTTTGGAGAATGATTTTTGGTTTTCATACATTTTAAATTCCTCCAGTTTTTTTCTACTGCTGATTTCTAATTTCATTCTATTATGATCAGAGAATATACTCTGTTATTTCAGTCTTTTAAACTTCACTGAGGCTTGTTTTGTGATCAAAGATACAGTCTGGAGAACATTCTGTGTGAACTTGAGGAGATGTCACTGGGTGGAGCATTCCATACTCGCCTAGCAGATCTGGCAAGTTTATAACGTTGCTCAAGTATCTCACTTGCTTGTTGGTACTCTTCCTTCATGTTCTATCCATTCATGAAAGGGTACTGAAGTCTCGAACTGTTTCTCCTTTGAATACTGTCAGCTTTAGCTCATTATTTGGGGTCACTGTTATTAGGTGTATATACATTTAAAATTTGCATATTTTTGTTTTATAATTTCTAAAATTTCCTACTTTGTATCTAGTAACACTTTCCTCCCACCAAAGTCAGTTTTGTCTGATACTAATGCAACTCCCCAGATCTCCTGGAGGTGCTATCAGTATGGGGAATCTCTTCCCATCCTTAGCTTCTAGCATATTTATGTCTGGTGTGTGTCTCTTGTAGAGCTCATGTAGTTGGATCATTAAAAAATTCATTCTGCCAAACTCTGCTTTTGATTTGCATGTTTAATCAATTCACGTTTAATGTTGCTACTAGTAAGATAGGATTTGGGTCTGCAATCTGATATTATGTTTTCTATCTCTCATGGCTTTATGTCTCTCTGCCCATCAATTGCTGACTTCTTTTGCATTAAGTAGATATTTTCTATTATATTATTAAATTTTCTTTTTTATTTACTAATTTTTAAATTTTTATTATGTTAAAATATGTGTGGGATAAAATTTACTATTTTAACTTACATGTTTGAAGTGTACAGTTCAGTCATATTAAATGCACTCATAGTGTTGTACACCTATCACCATTATCCATCTCCATAACTATTTTTAGCTTATATAAGTGGAGCTCTATATCCATTAAATAATTCTTTATTCCTCCTAGCTCTGCCAATCTCTAGTAACTACTACTTTACTTTTTCCCTGTGATTTTAATTACTCTAAGTAACTTGTTAAGTAGAATCATACATCACACAGTATGGGTGTGTGTGTGTGTGGTTTATTGCACTTAGCATCATGTCTTCTAGGTTCATATATGTTGCAGCACACTGGAGCTTTCTCACATTTCAAGGTTGCATAATATTCTACTGTATGTATATACCACTATTTATTTATCCATCTTTCCATCAAAAGATACTTGTTTTTAAAGTGATTGTAGATGCCACTTCTATGAACATGATCCATGAGTGTCCACATACGTCTCTGAGTCCCTTCTTTCAGCACTTCGGGGTGTTTATCTGTTGCGGTTTGGATTGTAACTAACCTCGAAGGCCCATGCATTTCGTCCCCAGTGCAGCAGTGTTTGGAAGTGGGGCCTTCGGGAAGTGATTGGGCTATGCGGGGTCTGAGCTCATGAATGAATCAATCTGTTTATGCACCATTTGTGAATGGAGGGGGCTTTGTCATAAAAGCAAACTTTCTCTGTCCACTTCCCAGACGTCATGAGCATAACAGCTTTCCTCTGCTGACACGGCCTCACCTCAGGCCTAAAACCTCTGAAATCATGATCCAAAGTCAGTCTTTCCTCCTTTAACTTATTTCTTTCAAGTATTTTGTCACAGTGACACAAAGCTAACAGAACACCTAGAAACTGCACTGCTGGGGCCTGCGCAGCAGTTAGCATAATTGTGTCAACTTGGGAGCTGCTGAAGGGGCAGCGGGGCTGGCGTCCGGCGTGGCCGAATGGGCCCGGCGGTGGGCTATGGGTTCCGTGTCTGGTCCCTCGCCCCTTCCTCCCTGGCTCTCCCTCCTGGCTCTGCTTTCTGGCGGAACAACTGTGCTCTGCGGCACACTTCTGCCTTCATGCTTTTCTCCTGGAGTCTGTGCTATGGACTGATTTCCCCAAACCGTGAGCCAAATTAAAGTTCTCCTTTAAGGTGCTGGGTTCAGGTGTCCTATGACAGAAAAGCTGATTGATACATATAATAATTCTATTTTTAATTTTTTGAGGAACTGCTATACTATTTCAATAGTGGTTATGCCACTGTGAGAGGGCTCTAATTTCTCCATATCTTCACCAACACTTGTGATTTTCTGTTTTGGCTAGTAGCTAGTATAACGAGTGTGTGATATTTCATTGTAGTTTTGATTTGCATTTCCCCAGTTCTTCATGATATGAGCAATTTTTCATGGTTCTTTTTGTTGTGTGTATTTCTTCTTTGGAAAAATATCTATTCAAGTCCTTTGCCCATTTTTGAGGTAGGTTGTCTGTGTGTGTGTGTATGTGTTTTTTAAATTTTAGCAGTTCTTCATACTTTCTGAGCTTAAATCTCTTAGCAGACATATGGTTTCCAAGTATTTTCTTTCATTTCATAGATTGCCATATCTAAGAAATCATTGCCAAATTCAGTGTTGTAAAGTTGGAACTCATGTATCCTTCTAGCAGTTTTATTGTTGTAGGTTTTAAATTTAAGACTTTGATCTATTTTGCATTAATTTTTGTATAATGGTGTCAAATAAGGCGCAACTTCATTCTTTACATTAGGATATCCAATTTTCCCACCGTTTTTTTTTCTCTATTGAATGTTCTTGGAATAATTGTCAAAATTGTTTGACAATAGATTTTTTTCTTTTTTGGGTACTGGGGACCGAACTCACAACCTTGTGCCTGCCAGGCAGGTGCTTACGCCACTGAGCCAAATCCCCAGCTATTTGACAATAGATTGGAAGACATTTTCTAGTTCTCTATTTTATTCCATTGATCTACTTATCTGTCTTTATGTCAGTACTAAATTATTTTGAATAGTGAAACATTGTAGTAAAGCTTGTAGACCAGAAGTATGAGTTCTCCATCTTTGTTATTCTATTTTAAGTTTGTTTTGGCTACTTGGATGTACTTTAAGATTCCATATTAATTTTAGAATGAGTTTTTCTATTTCTGTAAAAAATAACATTGGGCTTTTGACAGAGACTGCATTGAGTCCACTGCCTGCTTCAGTTCATATTGACCACCTATCAGTATTAATTCTAATTCATGAGAATGGGATGCATTTGCTTTTATTTATGTATTGCTTAACTCTCTTCATTAATGCTTTGTAGTTTTTTTTTGTGTGTAAGTCTTTCAGCTCTTTGGTTAAATAGATTTAATTTTTAAGTTAACTTAAAACAATCTAGTCTTAGTTAATACTTTTTTGAACTCAGTATATACAAAAATTTTGCTTCAAAATATCTCCACTTCCTCCCAATCCTGACCTACAACTGTCTTAGAAATGACATCTTTATACATTACAAGCCCATCAACACAATTTTAGAATTACTTTGTTGTCACTTACAACTTCTATGAGAAAAACAAAACTGTTACAAACAAAAGTACATTTCAATTGCTTTCATTTGTTTGCACTATTACCTTTTCCAGTGCTTTTTACTTCAAGTGAGTTCAAGTGTATGGTCTGGTGTCCTTTTACTTCAGCCTGAAGGAAAGCCCCCCACTACACGCACACCTTAAAAATCTCCTGTGGGGCAAGTCTTCTAGTGACAAAATCTCTCAGTTTTGTTTCAATGGGGAAGTATTAACTCCTCCTTATTTTCTAAAGGAAATTTTTGCTGGATATACAATTCTTAGTTGACACTCTTGTTCTTCCAAGCCCTTGAATACTTCGTCTGTCGCTGACCCCTCTGACTTCTGATGGAAAGTCATGTGCAAGCCCGTCTGAGGGTCCTGTGGTTTGATGAATCAGTTTCCTTTTGCTACTCTCAAGATGCAGTCTTCCTCTTTGTCTTTCCGCAGTTTGGCTATAATACGTGTTGGGGTGGGTCATTTTAAGTTTTCCTATTGGATTTTATTCCTTTTCTTGGATACTCAGTTTGTTTTTCATTAGACTTGGAAATTTTTAGGCTGTTACTGCTTTTTTCGCCACTTTTCCCCCTCTCTTCCAGAATTCCTTTGCTATGTCTCTGGGTACTCTTGTTCGTTATCTTTCTTCTTTCTTATTGTTCTCAAACTGGGTAATTTCAAATGATCAGTCTTCAAGTTTGCTGATTGTTTCTTCTTTGATTCACATCTGATGCTGGGTCTCTCTAAGAAATTCTCCTTTCAGTTATATAGCTATTTTACCTTTCAACGCCAGAATTTCTATCCAGTCCTTTAAAGCAATCTCTCTTTATTGACAATCTCTGTTTTGTGAACTACCATTTTCTAACTCTCCTTCACTACCTTTAGAAGTTGTTTCCTGCATTTGAGTATTTTACAGTAACTGATGTAAAGTCTTTGTCTCTTAGGTCTTGTGTCTGGCATTCCTCAGGCACAGCTTCTGTGGACGATGTTCTTTCCTCTGTGTGTTGCCCATACTGTCCTGTTGGCCCATTTTGTACTTTGCTGCTGTTGAAAACTTGGTATTTTAAGTAATATAGTAATTCTAGTGATTCTAGGTAGGGCTGTTCTCAAAGAGCGAGCTCAGAGCTTGGTCAGGCTGAGTACAGACACCCCGAGAAGGCAGTTTCTGGGGTCCCTCTGGTATGCTTGTTGGTGCACTTGATGGTGCCCGACAGGTATGAATCTCTCTTCCTTATCTTTCTTCTTCCTCAATTTGGTGATTTCAATGGACTTGTCTTCAAGTTTGCTGATCATTTCTTGTGTTTTGTTTCGTTTGGTTCGTTTGTTTGAGAGCGGGATTCATTTTGTAGATCAAGTTGGGCTTAATCTTGCAATCCTTCTACCTCAGCCTCCCAAGTTCTGGGATTATTGATTCAAATTCAGGTGTCGGGCATCACTGTCAGCTGAATGGAGTTTTTGTGTGTGTGAGCTTCCAGATAGGTTCCACAGTGACAGTTTTTGGGGTCGGAGCTTTTGAGAACTGCTAAAACCCAACGCGCTGCTCCCCTGCAGGCAGCCGCTGGGCAGCTGGTCTTCACAGACGTGACACAGCGAGGCGCTGGGTTTCAGGTTGACAGCGGGGCTGGGGAGAAGCGGGCGGGGGTGGCGCGAGCTGCAGTGGCAGAAAGCAGGTTGTTCTCAGGAGACTAATCTGCACTTCTCTATGGAAGGGCCGCTTTGATTATTGCCTCTTGCTAACTTCCAGAGCCCTGAACAGGCCGATTTTGACCATTGTATCCAGTGTTCTCATGACACTTCTGGAGAACGGGACTGCAGAGGCAGTCATTCTGCTGTTCTGGGAGAGTTTCTAGTCTCCTCCCCACCCCCACATAGGATGTTGCACGTATTCTTCTAGGTTATTTCTAGGCCCTTTATACTGTGAAGTTGATGGTATACTTTTTAAAAACTTTGACACTATCTTTTCATTAAAACCTAAATACTTGTGTAATCTTTATAATAGTTAAATCAGCGTTAAGAAAACTTCTATGCTATCTCACTCCCTCTGTCATGGTTTATGTTTGGATGCTCCCCCAATCCTCATATAGTTTTATGGAGGCGTTGAGTCTAGCCTTTGTGATTGGCTCATTGTCTAGCGCCGGGATTGGCAGTGTGAATGCTGCCAATCATTTTGTAGATTGGAGCCAGCATACCATATAAGGCAGCGAACGACGCGTGCTTTCCCCTTTTTTACTGTTTTTGCTCTTGCTTCTTGTTGTGGCCATGAGAGGCTGTCCCCGCAGCTGCACCACCCTGCCGTGGAGCCAGCTGAGTATGTACTGAAACCTTCACAAACTGTAAGCTCAAGAAACCTTTCCCTTCTTCATTTTAGGTGCTGTATATTTTGTCCCAGCAACAACAGAAAAGTAACTAGGACACCCTCCACACATATAATGGCATCACTGGTTTTACAGGTGATACCTACTGAATATTCACATCATTTCATAAAATATAAAAATGATCTTCATCTCACTTTATGGGGTCTCAACAGAGAAAAATGAGAAAAGCCACATTTATTATTCTGCAAGGCTACATAGTAAAATATCACAGAATGTGTGGCTTATACAACAAAACTCTTTTCTTCCTGATCTGGCAGCTGGAAATCCATGATCAAGGTAGTGGGGAGCTTGGTTTCTCCAGAACAGTCTGTCTTTTCCCTGCCTTCCTGCTACCCTTTCTCACGGCCAACCTCCACAGCACATGGTCACCTCCGTGTCAGGCGCACACCTGCTGTCTCTCTGTGTGTTCCTGCCTCCTTTTGTTACAGGGACACTGGTCAAGTGGAAGTAGGGTCCACTCTAATGGCCTCATTTTAACTTCCTCATCCCTTCAAAGTGCCTGTCTTCAGGTACTTAGGTCCTGGTGTTAGAGCTTCAATACATAAATTTGGAAGGGACATGATTCACCTTGTAAAAACTTATGATCATTTTAATAGATTTGATTGCATTCAATAATTACACATCGTCTAAAAGACAGAAAAAAGTCCTCTACTGAACTAGCAAGAGAATGAAGTCGCTTAACCTGATAAAAGGTATCTGTCCATACCTTCACACACAATAAAACCAAACCAAACAAAACAGAATAAAACCAATTAAAACAAAAGAATGAAAGCATTACAGGACTTCAAAACAAGGTAACAGTAAATCCACAATGGCTACCATAATGTCTCTTGTTTTCTTCAAAATAGGTGTCCTTACTGTCACACATAATAAAAGCAAATAAAACAAAACAGAATAAAATGGTATGGGCAGCTATTTTGAAGAAAACAAGAGACATTACGGTAGCCATTGTTGATTTCCTGTTGTCTTGTTTTGAAGTCCTGTGTCACTTGCACTGTTTTGTTTTGATTTGCTTTATTCTGTTTCATTTTGTTTTGCTTTATTCTCCTTAAAATAAAAAAAGGTATCTGCCAGAAACTTACTTAACAGGAAAATACTTTTTAAAAAATCAAAAAAGGATATCCACTATCACTACTTCTATTCATCATTATTACACTATCCAAACCAGCAGCAAGGCTAGAAAAGTCTTTTTTCTTTTTCTTTTGGTACCAGGGATCAAACTCACAACCTCGTGCCTGCCAGGCAGGCGCTTAGGCCACTGAGCTAAATCCCTGGCCCCCAAAAAAGTCATTTTTAAAAACAGAGCTTCAAGGGAAGAAAGAAGCATCCCTTCGCTCTATGACTGACTACACAGGAACCCCAGGAGAATTTACAAATTATTACAACAACGAAGAGATTTCAGAATATTATTCTACGTAAAATGAACTGCACATTTGTCTCTCAGTGGTAAACATGTGAAAGCTGTCATTAAAAATAAAATATGAGGTACTTCTGCAGAAGACCAACAAGGACACGCAAGGCTTTCAGGGAGAAAAGTTTCCACCACTTTCAAATCCTTTGGCAGAGACTCCTGGGGACACGAGGAGAGAGAACAAACGAATCCCTCGTTTTTGGAGCAGCTCTGGCGTGAGAGGCCGCGGGGAGAAGAGCTGAAAGAACCGGTTCGCTGTCTCCACGCACTCGGAATCCACCCGCACATCCGGCGCGGCGGAGACGGACGGGGAGGATCGCAAGGCGCGAACCCAGAGCGGCGGGTCCGCCGCCCGGAGACCGCGGCCACCCCTGCGCCTCTCAGCGCCACAGCCCGCGGAATCCGCCACGGGGGGCCCTGCACAGCGCTGCGGCTCGAGGAGCGGAGAGAGCGAGGCGCTGCTGGCGTGGAAAGGGCACAGATCCACCAGCCAGTCTGGACTTTCCGTGTAAACCTGATGAAGCGTTTGGTGGTGATCTAACCCTCACTATAAAGGGTTTTAACTGTTTTTAAGTGGTCATGAGAGAAAAATTAAGAAAGAAAGAAAAAAGTCTCAACTCTAAGCCAGGCATGGTAGTGCATGTCTGTCATGCCAACATTCTGGGAGACTGAGGCAGGAATATTACAAGTTTCAGCCCAGTTTAGCTAATTTAGCAAGATCCTGTAAAAAAAAAAAAAAAGAAAGAAAAAAAAGAAAAAAAAAGTTGGTCAATATGAGGTTAAATTCTCAGTACCAGGAAAAAAAAATCCAACTGTACCCCAGTGTGATGGTTTGACTATGCTTTGTGCCCTCTGAAATGCATCTCTGAAATGCATGTTAAAATTTAACCCCGTTTATGAGCTATTAGGAATCGGGCCCAGGTGGGGCCCCTAGGAGGCGATCAGGCTCGGCCCTGGGTGCGGTTAATGGATTAGCGGGTTATCGCCCGTGCAGTCTGGGGGCGAGCCCCGGCTGGGCCTCTCGCCTTGCGCCCGTCAGCTTTCCCTCCACGTACCAGACAGCGGGATAATTCACACAGAAGGGAAGGGCGGCTTTCGTCTGCGTCACTGCCCTGCATTTCCCGCACCTGCCGCCCTCGTGTCACTGGTGCTGTTAATTTAGCTTTTCATAAACCTCGGTTTTCGGTTTTTGTTAGAGGGTAGGGTTTTTCAGGTGCTTTGGTTTTGGTTTTCTGAGACAGGGTCTCGCTATGTAGTTCAGCAAGGCCTTGAACTCACGATGACCCTCCTGCCTCAGCCTCCTGAACTCCGATACTGCAGGTGTGCACCACCATGCCCCGCACAAATCTTTTTATTGTTTACAGTAGGTGTTCTTCAAAAAACATGGCTTGAACAGATTTGAGAATGAATTTGTAGGAGAACAGAAGAACGACTGACCGAAACCCAGGAGGCCGGGGCTCCGGCTCTGGGTGCTCCTTTGTGCTTCTGGGTGACGACGTGCGGTCTGCGGCGGGAGGAGCCGCTCCCCTCAGCCCGCCGGGCAGGGCGGTTCCAGCCCCGCGCACCGTGGAATCCCCGGGTTCGTGTCCGGCCGCACTGCACCGCAGCGTGGCTGCCTGTCACTAACCGAGTTCCGTCGGAGGACAGGCGCCGCCCCGACCACCCGGGCCTCGCGACCCCGGCGGGAGCGGAGCGCAGCTCAGTGCGGGGCTGGTGATGACCCCGCTTCGTCGCCTCCGCACGCAGCGCGGCTCGGCCCAGCTGCGCGCTCTCGAGGTCCCCAGAGCGCCCTGCTGAGCCCCGCGCCGCCCCGGCTGCTCTGCGCGCCTTGGGAACGCGCGTGTGGTTTAGTTCAGCGGGAGCAGGGCTGAAGGAGGCCTGTGCCCGATTCCTCCCCTTTCCTCCTGTAAACCCGCGTTCTGCCGGAGCCCTGGGCCGGGACCCAGCGACGGCACAGCCGGTCACCCCGGCCCTGCGCTGGTGGGGAAGTGACGGCCTGGAGAGCCGCGCCCGGTGGGGACGGGACCTGGGACCCGGGTGCTGCTTTTCGCGCCCAGTTTGGGGCGGACAGAGGCGCGCAGGGAACAGGGCCGAATGCGAGAGGAAGCAGAAGAGAAGGGACTATGAAGTGGACCCGTTCGGTTTTAATAAGGGTAACGGCAGCCCCCCCAAAGACTGTCATTGTTATGTCCCGCGAGCATTTACTGATGTGTGTGTGTGTGTGTGTGTGTATGACTTTTACAGGTGACCGATGAGTACTGACCGCCCGTCCTCCCCCAGGCTCACAGGCAGAGTGGGAGCCGCCCAGGGGGTCTGTGCGGGGCCCTTTCCCTCGGAGCCCGGTCCCCAGCTCAGACCAGCTTCTCTCAGGAGGGAGAGACGCAGCCCACACCAAGCAGTCTAGGAAATGAGCAGGGAGAAAGAGGGTCACGTCTCCTGCCCTCCGCACATCTGTGAGTGTGTCCCCACCGACACCCCAAGGCAGCCACTATTCCCAGGCTGCCGTTTTACTGTGAAGCTGGCTTCTGGCACTCGAAAGGGACGCCCAGTGAGAAGGCCACAGACGGGTGAAGGCGTGGCTGCGGAAGCTAATGGTGGCGTGAACCTGCGTCTGACCCAACGCTGGCTCCCCAGCCACAGCCTGGAGCCCCTGTGCGGTCCAGCACTGGCCCTGACGTGGCTCAGGGTGAGTAGAGACCCCGCGTGGTGTCTGTGCCTGAGGCTGTAAAGCCTTCTGGAAAGGGGCCATGCAGACCTCCTCTCTGTGGCTTCCCGTCTGCGTCTGAGCTCGGGTAGGAGGCGCCAGGACACAGGTCCAGCCCCGGGAAGACCCCATCACCCGCAAGAGGCGACGTCTCTGCAGGACAGACACCCGAGAGCCCATGGCCCTGGGGGACCCATGGGAAGCCTGGCCGCTCGGTCAGGGGGGTTTGGGGGACTCGGCCTCGGAGGATGCTGGCGTGCCTCTCCTGAGCGCTGGCCTGAGCTGTTGACAGCAGGCTGTGTGCGCGTCATCTCCACACATTCCCGGCACTTCGGGATGGATCACTAGAGTAGTTACAGTCCAAGATGTAATTTATCGAGAACAAAATAAATAAGAATCGCATTGTAAACGGGCGTGGTGGCACACCCGTTATCCCAGCACTCCTAAAAGGCTGAGGCAGGAGGATCACAAGCTCATGCCCAGCCCAGGCAAGATAGGGACTTAGCAATGCTGTGTCTCAAAGAACAAAACAAAACAAAAACAAAGCAAAAAAAGGGACTGGGGTGTAGTTCAGTGGGTTCAACCCCCAGCTCCACTGTCAAGAACTGTGTCCCAGCTGCCGTCTTCAGGTGACAATCCTCCAGGACAAACAGAGCGGAAACCCAAACGCCCAAACAAAATGAGCCAGCACGTGTCCTCACTGTGCTCTCAGAAGAGCCACCACACCCTCAGCTTGTGACACCAGAGTCTGTTTAGGTGCCTATAACAAAATGCCACAGACTGGACACCGTATAAATAATAGAAAGTTATTTCTCACAGTTCCAAGATCAAGGTGTCGGCAGACCCTGCCTTCCCTTAGGTGATGTCTTCTGGCTCCTCCCGCCTGCCCCGTGCAGCAGAAGATGCCCGTGCGCTTTCTGGGGCTCACTGTATTAGGGCACCGGTTGGCTCTACCAGGATAGGAATTCTTGATGGTTTTGCAATTCATTGAATCCCAAGTGCTAGCTCAGGCCTAGGATACAATAGTCCCTTGAAAACCTCCTGATGAATGAGTAAAGTAATGCACTGAAATAATTAGCCAAAGAAGAAACCAAGTAACATATACCGGGAAATAGGAACTGAAACCACTTCTAATTCAATTTAAAGAACACTTGGTGGCCTTGTTGGACACGTTCCTGCTCTTCTTGTACGGCTTCCCACTGAACTTACCCACGGGTGGGACTGGTCTGTTTCCCCTCTGAATGTGCGAGCACTCCTGAAGGGACTGTTCCTAAATTTCAGCGTTATCTGTTTTTGCGGGTCTTAGCTGCTTCAGATGGTTGCTGAAGTCACAGGGAGTAAATGATCCCTGGTCACTTAACCCCTGTTGGGTGACTGGAAGAAACGATCCATGTAGATTTTAATGAAGTTTTGCGTGTAGAGAGGTTCTGACAAATACAAATGTGTAGCTCTTTTCCCTAGGCAGGGCTCTGTTGGGCCAGAGCCACAGGCCATCATTTTCTGAATTCTCAGTTTCCATCTTTCTGCTCCCAGTGACCTGGGCTTCCTGTGGCAGAAGTGGGTGCCTGGCTGCCCCTCTGGGGCCTGAGCGTCACTAATGGAAACCAGAGTGGAGATTTTGATTGATCCAATTTGTAAACCGAAGGCTCAGCTTTCAGCGGCTCCTTCTGGCATTCGGTCAAAAGCAAACTCACCAAAACGAGCTTGTGGTCTGAGATTCTACCTCATGTCTTTCTGTGTCTCTTCTTAATTCTCTTTCGCCTCCTGGGCAGGATGGACTGGAAAAATCCAGTAGGGTCTGAAAGGGAACGGCAACTTCAGACCAAGTCCCAGCCGCAGGCGTCCAAGCTGGGTAAGAAGCCAAATGTGACTGAGCTTACAGGAACTTGTGTGGCCCCTGATAAAGTCCAGTCACTCCTGTTAATTGACCTGGCTGGAATTTTTGCCACAGAAATTACAAAACTGGGAGCAATTAGCTGGCGATATTAATAGGTTCTGTCATGCAAAGTATTCGTAACAAAGCTTTCGGTCAAATTCCAAGCTGAGAACTTTTGCTCCTGGAGCCAAAGGATCTTTTGTTCTGGGATTTATATCACGAAACTATTTTTAGGCCCAGACCTCTCTGGTGGGAGCCTAATGGCGCCTGTGCTTCCCTCCCTGCCTCCCGCTTCCAGACCCCTGTGACGGTGCGCGCCCTCCGTGCCCCTCCTTCCGCAGGGCTGTGTACGCGGTGACCGGAGCAGGCCGTCTTCTGAGGGTCAGCCCGGGCGGGTGCTGTCTCCGGAAGGCTGGGCACCAGGATCGTCTATCACAGGACGAACCCCAAGTGGACAGCATGGCTTCCTGCTCCTCGAAGCCCATTAGGATGTGGGAAGACTGGGGAGGTCACCTGTCCTCTCCTCTCCTGTCCGGCTGCACCGGGAGACGCTTGGTTCTGTGTATTTTTAAAAGAAGTTTCTAGAGTTTCTTGATTTCCTTGTGGACGCTGCAGTCTGCGTCTGTACAGGGCCTGTTACTGGAGCAAAGACCTGGTACGGAAGAGGAAAAGTCCCAACCCTAGCAGTACTGACCACCATCTGTTTTATATGTGGGCCTCTCTCTCTCTCTGTGCTTTCCCTGTCCCTTTGATCCATCCTCTACTCTCTCAGGACAATGTATTCAGTCATGGGGAAACTGAGGAACAGAGAAGAGAGGTCATTTCACCAAGGTTTGTGTGAGAGACGGAAAATCACGTTTCCCGATTAGCGTTGCAGCATTCCTTCCAGTAAGCTGAGCGTGTTGGCCCCCCTGGAGCAGAGCGTTTCCAGGAAAGGCCTGTCCCGAGGGAGAAGACTCCCGCCTTGGCCGGGCTTGCCCTTGACGGGACCAGTGGGCCGGCCCACGTGCTGTGAGCCTGCGGGACGGACAGTGATTTCGGGTGCAGAGAGGCCACGGCCTGTTTTCCCTCTTCATCACGGCGCCCGCGCTCGGGATGAGTCCCGGGGAGAACTGGACGCGCACTGTGATGGAGGGCGGCCCCCCCAGCCCGCGCCGTGCCTTTCCATCAGTCCGCCCAGGCGGCCTCCTCCGCCGGACACAGCCCCTCGGCAGGGCGCAGGAAAGGAGCCCGGCCACGGTCGGCGTCCGCGGGGTCTGTGTCGCGCGGAAGGCCGCGGAGCCCGGCCCGCCCCCCGTCCCCACCGTCCGGCAGGGCGCAGGGAAGTCCCCAGGGCCACGGGGCGCCCCTCCACGGCTGCTGCCCGAGGAATCCTGCTCTCGTTCACCAGACTCCAAGCCTTGTGGAAGCAGGAGCAGGGTTCGCCAGCCCCTTGTGGAGACAGCCGGGCTCCGCCTTCCTGAGAGCCGAACCTCGCTGCCCCTCGGGCTTGTGCAGCCCGGGACGGCGTCTCAGGCCGAGGCGGGGATCATCCGCCAGCGAGGGGGTGCGCGTGAGCATGGCGCCCGGCGCTGCAGAGCCAGGAGGCCCCGCCCCGAGTCCCCTGGATCATACAGGGGTACTTTTCACACCCCGAAGAAGTCAAAACCGACTTGGAGGCTGAGCCAGGTTTAAGCTCATTAGAAATATAAAGAAGGGGGTTGTTTCTGGTGCCCAAGGTTTATGAACTAAACTCACACTGTTTGCAAGTCCTAAGAAAGACGTAAAGGTCACATTCACTCCGCCTGTGTCCCCTCCCCGGCTCTTATGGCCACGTACACGGGACAGCTTTTTACCACCAGTTGCCCTTCCTGCGAAACAGCATCATGCGCTGGCCTTTGGGGAGGGACTTCTCTTCCAAAGACAGCCAGCTTAGAGAGGCGCGTTAAGCCGAGTCCACCTGTAAAATGCTTGGGGGGCACATGAGAACACTCACAGGAGGATTTCTCGGGTTCCTTTAGGTCTGTCGTGACTTCTGGGACACCCAACTTCTGCCTGCCGTGCACTGGGCCGGAGAGGCCCCAAGGCTGTAATCAGGGACGGATCCCACCCTTCTCAAATAAGTTTGCAGGCTCACCAGCTTTCTTCATGGAGAAAGAATGCTCAAGGTGCACCAGGGAAAGAGACCTGAGAAGTCTCAAGAGTGAAATGTGGCCCCTCAGAGAAGTGAGATGGCTGCAAACCGCAGTAGGCACGTTTGAGGGGTGTCATCAGGGTGGGTGCCCCGGGACGTGCATTCTCCCTGGCAGTGCAAGCGTCTGTTTGCCTCCCACCGGTGTGGCTGCTCCCTGAGGGACTGCCGCCGCTCCTCAGCAGCACAAGTGCTGAACCAGGGCCTTGATTCCCACCCGACCTTATCGACATTTCAAATGGAGACGACTGTACAGGAAAAGATGATCTCTCTGCAGAGATGAAGGCCACATTTGTTCTGGATTATTGCTATCCTGACTCTCTCCTTCTGCTGCTGAACCTGTAACTGATTCTGTGGGTGGTTTCACATCTAAAATAAGGAGAAGTAGTTCCAGTTCTGTGTTCTGATGCAAATGTTTCCAGCATTTGTTACGGACCTGGCCCAAACGCAAACCAGGGTAGCGTCAGGCTCCGTCCAGCTGCTGCGGTTGTCCACGCTGAGCCTGTCATGCATAGCAATGGAAGGGCTCCCTTTGGCCTCCCCTCTCTGTTTCAGCACCACTTTCCCCCTGTCACCCTCGCCGGAGCATATGAAGGGTCTGGAGCAGATCCGCAAGGCCCTGAATCACCCAGCCTCTCACCCAGAAGGAGCCCGAGGAGGCTGCTCCTCCGTCTGCTCTCTACCAAGTTCAGCATGAACAAGCCGTGTACCTGGCCAACTCTCACCCATCTGGGACGAGCTGTACACTTCACCCACATCCTGCAGGCTGAGGTCTGCGTGATTGACCACATCTCTCCCCTCCATCTGCTCACCAGAGGCTGCAACCTGCACGTATCCTTTCTGCTGCCTGCACCGCAAAAGGTCCCTTGAGGAGAGTAAGTGGAGTCTTCTGTTCTCTAGCACCACTCAGCGGGCTGCACGCCCTTCCTCTGCCGCCACCATCCGGGCTCAGGGAGTTTGTGAACCATGGCCCTGGAGCGTCTAACTCCAGCCAAGCTGCTGATCCTGTTCAGTTTTTCCTTCACTCTCTCCCAAGTCCCAAAGCTCTGCGCACTTTATTCCCTCTTCTTCCGTTGGGGCAAGATCCTCCTCTTCTCTGGACAGGGGCATCTTCATGAACAGCCAGGATCCCAGAACAAAGAAGGGGACGAGGTGGCCTAAGGGTCATGGGAAGCACACTGTGAAACTGCTGTCAGGGCATAGTTAGCACCGGGCTTGCAGAGTTCGCTGAATGAGCCAGGACAAAGCTAAATAATGCACAGAGGCCGTAGATTAGCAGAGCAAACTACTGGCAAAAAGCTGGGGAAAGCAGAGCTGGCCACGGTCACCTTCAGGGGCAGAATTAAGTGTTGGAATTTCCCTCGAGACAGACACAACAGTGGGGCAATAGTCTACTAAATGCAAGTCTTGGGAAGGCTGACTTGATCTCTTCAGCTTTGGGAAGGTAGGCTAAGTGGTGTGGGGATGTGTGGCCTGGCCTGCCCTCCACCAAGCTCGGGGCTGAGCGCTGTATGGGGAAGAAACTGGGGAGAATGAGTAGGTGACACCAGAGACACCAGATTCAGGTAGCAATTATCATCAGGGAAGAGATGACCAAGAGGAAAAAATACCTAGAATAACTGAAGAGGTTCTAGGATGTGTGCAAATTCAACCAGTAAGTAGCAAAAGTAGCAATAGAGAGGCAAAGAGAACACACACACACACAAAAAACACAAAAACAAAACAAAACAACCTCCCCCTAAATAAAAACAAGAGTACCTACCTGTAAAACTAAATTATTAACTTAGATTTTTAAAAAAATTTTTATTTAAGAGAAAAAAAGGCACAGACAAGATAAACAAAAAGCAAAAGAGGCAAACAAACAACAACAAATCCAATACAATAACATTATAGGTTTACAAAATGAAATGATAGGAATTTGACAATGGTTGTAATATTGCATATTGTTACTTTCAAAAGGGTTGTTTAGATTAACAGATACAGACATGCAAAATTTATCCAATCATATGAGTATTAACTGTTCTTTTTCAATAATTAATGCATTTAGTAGTATAGTAAAAACATAATAAAAGATTTGCTAGGCATCTCTAAAGAAGCCTTAGATTAAAAAAAAAATGGAGCATAGGAAAATGAGGGAAACCTTGAATGAACAATACAAAAAAGATTTAGAATACATGAAATAGATTCAAAGAGATATCCAGGAAATTAAAAACACCATTAACTTAGATTTTAAGAGCTATCATAGGAAACCTGGAATGAAACAGAAAATCGCCAGGCCAGGCCACAGGGAGGACGTCAGTGGGCTCAGGGTGGCGGTGTACGTGGAACGACAGCAGGCCGAAGCCGGCGCTCAGGGGACCCTGCGTGAGGACTGGAGGAGCTGTCCCCTGCCTGACGGGCCACAGGGAATCTCGGTCTTTTTGTCATTTTGAATAGACTCTCCCCATTTCTATTCTTGTCTTTTCCCGTTTACTAATAAAACTCTCTCTCCCTCCTTTCCACTCCCAGCTTTAGCTAGGTGTGTGATCACCCAGTTACAATCTGGATTTCTAACCTTCTTTGCAGCTGGGTGGCAATGTGGTTTTGTCGTGGGTCAAAGGCACCTAGCAAAATAAAGCAAGTAATTCTGGGAATACCCCGAATCACCTGAGAGAGGAAAGGCTTGGACCTTCTTTCTCCCCATTTCTGCTATCACGGAACTAGAGGTGGAACTCGCAGGTTGACGCACTAGCCTGGCGAGCCGGATGACCTGAGTGCCGGTGCTCACACCCCAAACCCCTTACTTGGGGTGGATTTTACAGGAAAGAGCCGTGAACTTCTGACTTCTTTGGTGTGCAGTGTTTGTTGTTTATCTAACTTACTCTATCTTGGGGAGACTGTTTGCCACAGGTTGGGCTAATGAGCCTGCGTGCACACAGCCTAAAGTCTTCACGCCGCAGAGAGGAAGGAGGTTCAGAGCACTGAAGGGCTTCGTGAGGGCCGGGGTGCTGGGAAGTCAGAGCCCAGGCCCAGTCTTGTTGGGAAAAGATTCTCCTTCTGTCCCACCTTCCTGCTCCACACAGAGCCGGTCAAGCCCTCGTTAGCAAACCTGTTCTTCCGAAAAGAACAGTGTTCCAAGTGGAAATGCAATTTAGTCGAGGTCAACTTAGGACTCCAATGTGTCCTGTGATTGGTCAGGCGCTGGGTCACTCCTGTTTCAGGGCACAGAAAACATGGGCTTTCTGGCGTCTGGCGTCTGCAGTTCTCTTTACTCCTACGATCATAGCACAGTTTAAAACAAGGCGAGGTCGCTGAAATCAACTGCAAGGCTGAGTGTGTCACTCTGAGGCTCAGGTTAGCACCGCCACAGTGACCAAGCTCGAGACCAAACCACCTCCAGAGGGGTGGAGGAGAACCCGTCTCACTCACCTGTGCTCCTAGCACAGCTTTCTTTACATCTTGAAGTCCTCCTGTCTTCTAGAACGCTCTCCCCCTTAGAGCATGCGGTTCACATATTTAGAGAAAAGCTGATGACAGGAGATCCAGCAAGGCTGCCCCCCACCACATACGCACTTGCAGGGTGCTCCCAG
The DNA here is from genome assembly GCA_004363535.1 of Dasyprocta punctata. Classification (NCBI taxonomy): domain Eukaryota; kingdom Metazoa; phylum Chordata; class Mammalia; order Rodentia; family Dasyproctidae; genus Dasyprocta; species Dasyprocta punctata. The sequence goes on along the minus strand of RJWM01005244.1, from coordinate 61,682 downwards.
CCCCCCAGCCTAAGACTGGGTGTCTTAGTTACTTTCTCATTGCTGGGACGAAGTATCTGACACCCACAAGTTAAAGGAGGAGAGGTTGCATTTGGCTTACAGTTGGTAGAGCTTTCAGTCCACGGCCGGCTGGCTTCAAGACAGGGTGGCATGGCAGGCAGGAGGCAGCAGGGGATCAACAGGAGGAGAGAATGTATGTGTCTCCTTCCAGACCACGCCCGGAGTGAGCCACCTCTTCCCAGCAGGCTTCTCCTCCCAGCATCACGCCCAGCTGTGAGCCCCTCAGTGGACTTAGCCCGTGATGAGTATCGCGCCCCTGTGACCTGGTCAGTTCTCACTGCTCAGCTGCACTGGGTCCCTGCCTTTCGCCAAGCGTCAGTCAGGCATTGCCATGCCTTCCAGTCCCCGAACCACCACAAGGGCAGTGTACCTGAGAAAGAGAGATGGAGTGCAGAGAATCAGCTCACGTCGTGGAGGACGGCGGGTGACGAGATCCACAGCCGGCCGACCACACACCTGGGGAGCCGATGGTGCAGCTCCTGTCTCAGGGCCAGCGGGCGGCAGACTCAGCAGAGCCAGGGCCCCAGCCAGAGGCCCCGGAAGGAGAATTCTCCCTGTGCAGGGCTGGGCTGGCACCTTTGCTCCACTCGGTCTGCCGCTGACTTCGCCCCACCCACATTAGGGAGGTAACTGCCCTTACGCCTCTGTCTATCTAAAAACAGCCCCGCGATTCCACCCGCCAGACCTGGACACCCAGTGCCTGCTGACCCAAAATTAACCATGGGAGTTGCTCTTGTTCTTTTATTCGGTTGGGAGGGTGGTGGCAAAGGGCACGTGCTGTGGGCGGTGGGGATGGAAAAGCGCGTGGTTTCGGAGAGTGACCTCCACATTTTGTATAAAACACCGAGACTAAGTCACAGTTTTAAGCTAAGAGACTGAGAGGAGCAGTGCTCTCAAATTTCAGACATCTTTTCAGTTGAGCGTGTACTGTTACTGTGCATGTATGCACGTGTGTAAGCACGTTTTGCACTCTGTCACAGAGGCACAAGCACACGCGTGCACCTGCATCTCCACACACTTCCACGCTTCCACGACCACATTACTTTCCTATTCCGTCAGGTCGGAAGAGATTCACTCCAGGTTTACCTTGGCTACATCTGACATTTCTTCCTTTGGATTCTCAAAGAGATAGGCCCATCCTTGAAAATAAACCAGAACGAGGTGCCTTGTTCTTTCTAGAGAGACATTTCCATTCACGGTTTCAGGCATCCGCTCACTGAAACACTGCGTTTGGAGGCCTGCCGTGTGCCGAGAGTGGAGGTGTCCTGCTCTTTTTTCTGTCCTCCGGTAGAGGGTTTGGCACCCTGGGGAGCAAATGGCATCGGGGCAGCGTGGGGAGGGGGTGTGGGAATTTTATCGGTGGCGTGCGGGTGGAATAGAAAAGGAAGGACGCAGAACAAAGCCTGGAGGACTCAACACCCCAGAAGTGCCGGGAGTGAAGACCGGCAGTGGACGGGGCAGGGACCCTGCGGAAACCGAGGCGGAGAGGTAGGGGACGAGCCAGCCGTGGGCAGTGGGGGCCTTTCAGAGGCGGCGCTGAAGGGCTTGGCCTGCGGTCCTGACTCCTCTCATCACCTGCTGCGCCAGTTTAGAGCTCAAACGGCCCCCACAGCCTCGCGTGTCCAGAGTGGGCTTTGGGAAGATGAGGGACCGTGGGGGTGCTGTGCTCACCGGGGGATTCGTCTGTGGATGGGGTCAGAGCTGAATGTGCTGTTGGCAAGAGGAGTGCGGTCAGGAGAGGCGGTGGGTGGGGCTCTGACCCAGAAGACCCCCGCACCACCTCTTCCGGGCTGCGGGCCGGGACATGAGCTGCCTTGCTCTGTGCTGGCCTTCCACTGATCTTGGGATGAACCCACTGGAACCGTAAGCCAGAATAGACCTCTCTTCCAAGCTGCCAGTGTGTGGTGTTTTATTTCAGTAATGAGGAAGATGATTAAGACATCTTTGTTCTTTTATTCATTGATCCTTTCAACAACCAGTTAGTGGGCAGAAATGACTGGGCGAGGCATGGGGACACTCACGGGAGCTGGCACGATGCTGAGCACCCTGCCCCTCGGGGCCAGGATACGGGCTTCTCAGTTGCTTCTGGTCAATGTCAGGCAATGACACTGCCCTTGGGATCGCTCTCTCACTGGTCCCAGAGAAGCGAACAGCTCCGCGGGCGAAGTGGAAGGAAAGGCTCCTGCGGCACCAAACTGTGATGCTGTGGTTCACCGTGCGGAGAGCACAGCAGGACCTTGCCCAGCAGCTGGCAAGAAAGCGGGAGCCTCAGTCCTATGGCAACAGGGACTGAGTTCTGCCAGTCAGGGTCCATGCCCAGGTCAAACCTCCCGATAAGAAAGAACACAGCCCTGTATACGTTTTGTAGGTTGTGAGCCAAAGATCTGACCCATAGCAAAAGGGAGATAATGAACACCTGTTGTTTTAAATCTCCAAATTTGTGCTAATTTGTTATGCAGGATAGAAAACTCATGGGTTTTCTAGTTTAGAAGAGAAATGGAGCTCAACAAATAAATCCTGTGTTAGGCTGTATTACTTCCCCGGATACTTTGCCTTGTCCCCGTATCTCTCTCTTTTGCCACTTGACTTTGCAGTTGTCCTGCGAGAGGGACAGGGTGTATTTCCACTCTGACCTTGGTTTTAGCGGCATGCAATCCTAGGATTTGCTTGTGTCTGTTTGCCCTCCACTGAGCCTGCGGCACTGACCTGGCCTACGGATGCCGAGAGGTGCCTGCAGCGGAGGCGGCCCTGATGGCCGGAGGGAGCCGCCACGCCAGCCCTGTCGCCCCAAGCAGGGCCCAGCAGCAGAGCTGAATCCCTGGACATCTGCTGGATCTAATTAGGATGACGGAAGCTGGAGGAAGAGCTTGTCTGGATGAAAGTTATGACTTTGGGCAAGTGACAGCTTGTGAGCATTGAGTTTTTAATCTGTAAAGTGGAAACGATTTCTCCTGGACCTTAGGGTGGTTGGGCAGATCAAAGGAGACCATACATGTCGGGGAGCTGTGCAAATCAGAGTTCACAGTTCAAGGGAGGATCTTGTAATTCTGCTGAGATAGAATTTGCAGGTAAGAGAAGGAGAAGGAGGATGTGCTGGAGGCATACGTAGACTGGCTGACAACCTTACACCAACCCATCTGTTCTTTTTGGTTAAAATCAGAAAAAGGAAAAAGAGCCAAACCTCGAGACTTCATCAGACATGTTCTTTTGAAAACAGCTGCAGACCGTGGGCCCTTGGCGGCCCTGCCCTTTGTGATTGTTTCAAGCTGGGAGCAAAGTTCCCACTCCTGACTCCCCATGAGGACACACTGTCTCCATTATCCCAAATCAGGACAAGGCTTCTGTGCAGAGAAAATCCTTGAGGTTACACCCAGCGGAGCAGATCGGGAGCTGCGTGGGCACAGGGGCCCAGGGCTGATGAGCTCCTGCTGGGCCGGATTGAGCAACTCTAACCTGCTTGGAGGGAAATGATCTGGGCTGCCTGCTGTGCTAGGCAAACCAGGGTCTTAGTGAGGCCAATCAGCAGACATGGTTAGCCATTTAAAAGTCCTCACTGAACTATTCCCGCCCCATTCTGCAGGAGCACGCGAGGGACAGTGGGCACAAGTGGCCGGAGAACTCACTCAGGAAGCTCACACCACCGCCTGCAGAGGGTGGCCTTCATACTTCCCTGGAAGAGAACTGGAATCCACTATGTCTCCTAGACATAGGCGTCCTTCCAAAAGGTGGCTTCTGGCAGCGACCCCGTCCCACTCCATGAATTCTCCGTGAATCCCAGGTGTTCTTTCAAGGATCACCATTTTAATCACATTGACGCAGGATTTGGACATTCCTGTCACTCTCTGGGGACTCAGGTCCGAATATCCTATCCTGGCGGGGGTGTCACAGAGCCACCGGGCGGGGGGTGCTCTGGGCTGAGGGCTAGATCCATGCCTTCTCCCCACGTGCCCACTGGGACCTCGGGAGCTCGGTCACCAGGAGTGTCCCTCTCATCTACAAGGATTGCCTCTTCAATGGGTGTGCTCTTGTTACACCGTCTGACTGTTCCTCCACCCCACCTGTCCAGGACTCATCAAGACCTCGTGTCCTCAGTCAGTTCAGCTTCTCTGTGCAGCCCCACTGGGTTCGTTCTCAAGCTGCTGAGGCTCCAGTATTCAGCTGGAGTTTTCGCCTTACTAGGGCACCATCTGTGTGTCACTGACACACCCCACGCACATCTGGGTCTGGAGGGAAAATCTGTCTAAGATCAGAAGTTGATTAAACACTGAAAGACTGACACAGTCCCCACACTTCTTAAAACGGCAGCCCGCAGAAGGTGGCATCCTCCTAGAGTCCCCATCCGTGGGCTCGGACTCCGCATGGCTCTGAGGCAGCCCAGGTCCCTGCACCTGCATGGGTCTTCTCCAAAGAAAGACTTGCCCCGTGAGAGAGAGGACCCTGGTGTCCCCACCGTGGGGGGCGAGCTGCCCTCTGCAGCGGGCTGGTTTCCCGCTCTCCTGGGGACCCGCACTGTTGGCTGACGCGGGCCCACCGGCAGCCTTCCCGACCGTGCCCTGTCCCCGCAGGCTCACACCCCCCGGCAGTGCGAAGGTTATGCTGCTTCACCAAGAGGCCCGGGTACCTGCGGGGAACCGTGTTTTCTCATTTAATTCTTCAGCAATTGTTTGAGTAAAGTCTTGGTATCTCCTTTCTGCAGAGTAGGAGACACAGCAGGTCACCGGCAAGACCAAGACCCCCAGGATGGAGGGCAGGAGAACCAGAACATGAACCCCAGTCTAAGGACTTCAGTACCCATCTCCTAAGAATGGAATAGCTCTCCCTCTGTAGTGTGGGCCACTTGTTTGTGAAAAGAGAGTGGTGCTAGTCCTGTTGCAACTTTGTGAGTCAAAGAAGATATTTGAATTGTTAAATCAAGGAGGAAGAGAGGTGAGGACAACCCAAATAATCCAGATCAGTGGAAAGGAGGCTGAGCACAATCTTAGCACATGGTAGGCATTCAGTAAATACATGTAGATGGGACAGATCAGACTAAAGCAAATAGGATCAAAGCCTCTGAATGGCTGAGCAGGAGCAGACTGAAGGGAGGTTTTCCAGGATGCCAGTGTGGGGCACTCCTGGAAGGTGGGCGAACACTTCTAGTTAGAATAAATGAAAGGGAGCATAGGCGTTTCAAAGGAAATACATTTCCAGAGCTCAACCATTGTCATGCATTAAAAATGTAAATCTCTGCTGCAAAAATATAAACTTGTTCATGATGGACCCATAAGGACTTACCAGGGGCAGCACGCCTCGAGGGCCAGGTAGGGTACAGCCCTCCCCGGAACACCCAGAGCAGAAAGAAGCAGCCTGGAGGGACCCTTCCCGAGTTCAGAACTCATTGTGAACCTTAGACAGCTCCTGTCTCACCCTCTGTAGCTCTTCGGCACATTCTTCCTCTGTTTTTGGATTCAGGTATTTACGTCAACTTGGTAAACTGTGGGAAACCTGTGCACACGCCGTGTCCCATTGATGGAGCCCCGACCTGGAGAGTGCCTGAATAACCGGCACAGAAGGCTGCTACCTGGGCACGTGAGCTCCTTGGACAGGACACACCCCAGTTTTTGAGAGCCTCTGTGTGTCTGGGGTACCTTCTGTCTTAGTTACTTTTTTTTCATTGCTGAGACAAAATACCCAACATCCAAAGTTAAGGCAAGGAAAGGTTTATTTCTCTCACATTTTGTAGAGCTTTCAGTCCATAATCAACTGGGTCCAAGACAGGGTGGCTTGGCAGAGGGGCATCGCAGAGGAGAAACCGTTCATGGTAGCAGAAGACAGCAAAAACAAGCAAGGGGAGGGGGAGACAAGCCTTTTCTCTGTCCCTTATATTGTATCCAGTCCACTGGGATTAGGACGATGCCAATCCAGTTGGTGGACTGATCCAGCAGTCACCCACCCTTAATCCCAGCACTGCACCACCAGTCAGTCACGTACTATAGATTCAACCACCTCTGAAAAAGTTCCATCCAAACTGCTTGAGGCTTTGTGAGAACAGCCACACACAGCCATAGCACCTTCCTTTTCTGTGTATGCTGCAGAAAGATGAGGGCCCTGGCTCTGGTTCCTTCTCGTCCAAGACAAACCTTAGCGTTCTCTCCTGGGGCAGCACACCTGGGGCAAAAGGCTCTTCCTGAGGCCCAGAACCTGTTTCTTCTGGGTTCCTTGGGCCTCTTCCTCAGCTTTGGGCCTTGAGTGTGGCCCTTGCCCTAGGCAGGGCCAGGCTTGTCAGTGTCTCAGGAAGCAATGCAGCCTTCTTCTGGGTGCTCTGCTGACGTCGGGGGTGCTCGGAGGAGCACAGTGAACAGTGTCTCTCTTGGGAGCACAGCCCTTCTATGCAACTCTTGGCTCTGTGCTGACAGTCTCTGTCTGCATCTGGGCTGCAGGTTCCCTGGTCTTGTCACAGAATCGGGACTACATTTCCTGAGTGCTCTCCCCTGTGTGAGGGTCAGGGCCAGGGATATGAGGCTGACTACCCCGTGCGCACACCACCATCCTCCCCCAGCCTCCAGGTGTGGGCTCTCCCTCCACACCTCTGGCCTCTGCAATCTCCGTTCTCCCGGCTGGATTCAGCAGTCCCCGTCCAGCCCAGCAGGAGGTGATCGCTCTGCCCCAGCCCCGTGCTCCTCGGCAGCTGGGCCGTCTGACGTTCCTTTGCCGCCTGTGGACCTGATCTGTCAGGGTTCCCACAGGAGACAGATGGAGACCTGGGACGAAGGGACTTGAGGGCTGTGTCACACGGGGAGGTTTCACCAGATGTGTGGAGGTATAGGAAAGCCACCAACGAGAGGGAAGAAGCCCAGGGCTGCCATCGGAGGCCATCCCCACCCCTCAGGCTGAGGACAGCATCAGAGGCGGCCCGGAAGGACCTTCAGTAGAGGAAAGCCACCAGATTTCAGCGTCCCCCCCAGGACAGACCCTGGGAGCAAACATCCCCACGTCCCAGTGGCCGAACCCATCAGAAGGCCAGAGGCTGCGGAAGCTTGGGGTGGAACTCACACTGTGCAGTCTCCAAAACTTAGAGAAGAGAAAGACAGAAATCGGATGTGGAGAAGAAAGCATCGGAAAGAAGTCCAGCACGTGTGTGATAGACATGTCCACTGGGCGTGTGGGGATTTCACGGGCTCCGGCTGCTGCACGTGACCTGCTGTCCTGTGCCCCAGCGCCATCATGTACGTCCAGCACACCTTCCCTCAAATTTTGGTGAGACCTGGCCTGCACACTCTTTCTCCCTGGGTGGTAGGTTGTAAATTCATTGCCTCCCTTGGTTGGAACAAAAGCTTGAGGCCAGGATAGAGACCTGAGTCACTTTGGACTCAAACCTGCTACGTGAAGCCACAGTGCCTCAGGCACACAGGGCTCTTTTCCAGGTATCTCAGGAAGTTCTTAAGTAGAAAATTTGAAATTCGTCTGCAGCCATTTCAGAAGAGAGAGCAAGGGACGGTGGCCCTGGTCACTTCCCAGGCCATCCCACTTCCCTGCGCCCAGAGAGCCCCAGGCTTGGTGCCCACACCAGCCTCTTCTGCAGCCCCACGCCAGCAAAGGCGGGGCACTCCTGGCTGATCTCCCAGGGCGTGATGGTGACAGTGGCGCTGACGATGACTCAATAAACCTATCCTTTCCCTCTGGAGCTTGGGATGTTGTGGTTATACCGCTGGGTAGAGGTCAGACACGAGTGTCCCATAAGGAAGCTTTCAGGTGGTGGGGGGAGGGTAGGAACCGTCATACGGTGGGACCAGCAAGAGGATGGAGCACGGTGACGAAGGGGGAGCTACCTACCACGCATGCAGTGCCTGCGCTGTACATTTGTAGGTACACATTATTTCATAAGGCTCTGAGGTACGCAGCATTATCAAAATTTCATCGATGAGAAGACTAGTGGATTAGCAAGTTAGGTCCCTCACTCAGTGGTGCCCAGGTCATACAGGGTTAGGAGTAGAAAGCAAACCGTGTTCTCCCGACTCCACGCTAGAGGTGATTCCACTTAGTCTGAGGATACAGCTCCGCTCTGTTTGCTGTGCCTTTCTGTCTGCTTCCTCTGCTGAAGGGTGAGTGTGTTGGGTGCTCAGGATGAGAAAAAAAGAAGAGGGAAGAAGGTAACCACACTATCCCCAGTTCTTTGGTTTTCTGGGCTTGAACTCTTAGCCCAAAAAAGACCTTTCTGATTTCGTGTTACAGTGGAGCAGTGGTGATGTGCGGCACACGTCAGGCACCTGGCCTTACACACCGAGCGGCTGTGGCAGGAGGGGCCAGCCAGACACAGGCGTGCAGAGGGGCTGCAGGAAGGTGCGAGCGCTGGTACACGTGTCCGCTGTGAGAGCAGAAACAAGCCCGGGGTCCCCAGGCATCAGATAGGGTGAGAGGCTCCCGTCCTCAGGGGCTTCCTCCCAGAGAACCCCGTGGACAGACACGGGGAGGTCTGAGCTGAGGGTGAGGCACTCACAACCCGGAAGCGGGAAGGTGTGCACTCGTTACCTTCATGCTGTCCCAAGGCTTGAGTTTTATGCAGATACATCTTTGTCGTGGAATCCTTTGAATATTTTCATAGGTCAGTGCCTGGGTGATTTGACTTGGGATGGCAGAGAGTGGGCACAGCCCAGATGGAAAGGACTGGAGGCGAAATAGGAAGTCTAGGCTAAGAAATATCCTGGCAGAGAGAAAGACTTGACAAAAGTCTCCCGCAGACCTAAAAGCCCCTAATGCAAAATCTCCTTCACGATCCCCGCAGCGTTCACCTCTGTATGTCCAGGAGATTAGTGCAGGCTGGGGATGGGTAGTGGCCTGAGGAATCACTCCTGCTGGGAGGAGCCCCGGCAGGAGTGGCTGTGGCTGAGTGTAAAGTACTCTAGACTGGAAATCAGACTTCCATCCAGTCCTCCCAGCTCTGATACCACTGCAAAATCCCTAACCAGGAACCCGAGCAGATGTCAGGTCAACGCTGTAGGTTTAGACTTCCTTCATGTTAAAATAAAGAGACTCATCTAGGTCAGGGGATAGCAAATTATGGCATGGAGGCCACATTCAAACTCCTACTTCCACTACTTTTGTAAATGAAGTTAAGTGAAACACAGTTAGGCTCGTTGTTTTCATATTGCCTCTAACTACTTTTGCACCACAGTCACAGAGTTGGTTGTCTCCACAGAGGCCACGCTTCCCACAAGCACCTAAAATATTTGCTATTGGCCCACAACAGAAAATACCTGTTGATCTCCATCTAGATGCTTTCCAACATTCCTCTCAGATTCAGGCTCTGAGATTAGGCCTTATGTATTCTTCAGCTTTTTGTCTCGCATGGCCTAGTCAAGTAGAAGATCCAAAATCTACGGACTTGGTTACCTTTTGCCCCACCTTAGTGATACCTCGCAGAAGATTCCCCTGTACCTAGCTTCCTGCACGGTCCCTCTGTTCAAAAGTCCAGCACTGGAAAGACACAACAGCCTTCAACTGATACAGGATGGGAGCTGCTGGGGTGCTCCTCCAGTTGCTGTCTTACCCCAAGAAAACGAATTAAGATTACCCAGTGGGTTAGAGCTCTGTTTGCATTCCCAGGAGCTGCTCACTGACCCAATGTCCTGGTTACTTTTCTCACTGTTAAGGCAAAATACTCAGCGGCACAAGTTAAAGGAGGAAAGCTTTATTTCAGCTCATGATTTGTAGAGGTTTCAGTCCATAGTCAGCTGATCCAAGGCAGGGTGACCTGGCAGAGGGGCATGGCAGAGGAGAAACAGCCCATAGCGTGGCAGGACAGGCAGCAGGCAGCAGAAGCAGCCGAAGCCTTTCTATCTCTTTGTATTCCATCCAGGATACCTGCCTGTTCAGTGGTGCCAGCTACACTCAGGATGTGGTACCCTTAATCCCAGCATCATGTCCTTAATCCATACTCACACACCCTAATCCAGCCACCCTTGAAACTTCCCACCAAGAGTTACCAAAGTCCTAACAGTTTCAGCATTGCTAAAAGTCCAAGTAAAAAATCTCTGAAATTTAAATCAAACTCTTAGCTGCAAGCTCCTGTATAAATGAAAAATATTTTCAATATGCAATGACACAAAATAAACACCACCATTCTAAAAAGGTATAAATTGGAGGATAGGAATGGGACCAAAGCAAGTCCAAAACCCAGTAAGGCAAACATTAATTCTAGTAGTTCTATGTCTAGCATCTGGGACAAGAAGTAAACTCCAAAGTCCTTAGATAGCTCTGTCCCTGTGACATTGCTGATGGCTGTAGCTCCCACTGCTTATCTCTTGAGCCAGCTTTGCTCACTTCTTGCAACTTTTTTGGCTTCTCCAACCTTCTAGAGTTTCCACTGCACCTTTGGTTTCACAGTCACAGTTTCACACACTGCCCTCTCAGGAGCATACTACTTGGCCTCTCAGGCCTTCTTCCAAAATATAGGTGGAAGCCTTCCTGACCCCACAACTCTTGAATTCTGCATGCACCTAAAACCATCACCATGTGGGTGATTCCACAGTCTGCTGCCAACTGGGACAGTAGCCAGGCTTCCCTCTCTTTTGGCTACAGGGGTCATGTGTCTAGATTGTTGAGCACTATGAACCCAATCTGGAGGAACCAATTCTCTAAGCTGCTGCCATTCTATAACATGGTACTCTAGGGCTCTCTTCTTGAATCAAAGTCTCTTACCTTTACAGTTTTGAGGCCGCAAAGGGTGCAATCCTGCTGGGTTTTGTGATGACTTCAGGCCATATTTTCTACTGTCCTCTTCTCAGCAACCAAGTTCTCCTTTACTCCATCTTTACAGTCCACAGTTTAGGTGAAACTTCCTTTCTGTTTTAAATGATTTCATTCTTCTGGGCTCTTTGCTCATAGATCTGGCTAAAAGTCCCCAATAGTGACAATGCCACTATCTTAGCATTAGACTGCCTTGAAATTTCTTCTGCAAGATTAATTAGTCTGCCACACTTAATCTCAGTCTCAGGCAGTCTCTGAAAAAGAGCAAAATGCAGACAAATTTTCTCTCAAAGCACAGCACAAATGGTCTGGAGTCCAAAAATCCAATGCAGTCCTTCCTAGAAGGACTCTGACCAAAATCTCCCATCAAGTACATCTTAAAGCATTCCAGGACTGTTTCTTCATCTGGCATCTCAAAACCCTTTCAAAATTTTCCTGCAAGTTAGTTACAAAGGCTCCCAAACCACATGGCCCAGTAATGTTACAGTAATGACCCCACTCCTGGTACTAAAATCTATCATTGTTACTTTTCTCATTGTTTAGATAAAATACCAAGCACCACAAGTTGAAGGAGAAATGGTTTATTTCAACTCATAGTTCATAAACATTTCAGTCTATAGTTGACTGGCTTTATGGCAGGGTGGCATGGTAAAGGGGCATGGCAGAGGGAAAACAGTCCATAGCATGGCAGGACAGACAGAAAGCAGCAAGCAATGAGCAGCAGGCAACAAGCAGAAGCAGCACGACCTTTCTTTCTGCCCCTTTATATACCATCTAGGCTACCCATCTTGCCAATCACAGCCAGGGTGTGGTACCCATAATCTCAACATCATACTCTTAATCTCAGCACCACACCCTTAATTCCAGTATCAGATCCTTATTTCACGTTTACACACCCTAATCTAGCCACCCTCAAAACGTTCCACCTATTACTGCATGAGGCTGTGGGAGGATTTCTATATGCAAGCCATAACATGCCACTCTAGGAGCTCTCTTCCCCGTCCCTCTCACTTCCCCCCACGTCACCAGTGCTTCTAAGATCAGTGCCTTAGTCAGTGTCTTGTCACAGATGCTGCCCTGGAGTAAACCCAAATGATGTGACATGTAGTTAATAAACACGTGTTGTCCTTATCAGCAGTCATCTGCCCCATGTCACTCACCAAATGCTGCTACAATAATAATGTTGGAAAATTTAGTTAATCAAAAATCAAAAATTTACAGCAAAGACAGTTACTTATGGTTCTAGGTGACAAGGTTGATTTCTAATCTAAGATCTGTGAATCAGGACAATTTGAGGGCTTATAGAATTAAAGCGTTTGATTGCATGATTCCCTGATACTTAGATCTTTCAAGATGCAATAAAAATTTTACCCAAGGTTTCCTTGCTAATAAGGAAAATCAGACTTACTTACAATCTTAACAACTGAGGATGTGTGTGTGTGTGTGTGTGTGATAGGAGGCTGTTTATTTGTCTTGTTCTAATACTGTGGTGGGTGAAGTAGAGGAAGGAAATCAATAACTGAGAAAAGGACAACCCTCATAATTAGTAACCTGTACTTCTTCCTTGGGCAAACCACCCGGTTCCTCATCATCACTGTCCTCTCTACTCCTGACCTGTTTCTCCATCCATTTGAGCACCCATGTTAGAAAGTCATGCAATGATGGGTCCAGTCCTGTGTGGTTTGCCAGGAAACTTTTTGGAAGTCTGCCCATACCATAAGATCTTCAAAAATTTCTTGGTAACTGCTACGGTTTATACATTGTGTCAACTTGAGAAGTGTAGCAGCTTAATTAAGTAAGGCAGCAGCTCTACATCCTGGGGTGTACAGCATAGGCATTTACCTGGCCATTGTGTCAATTTGAGAAGGCCAAAAGTTTAGTTGAGAGACTCAGCAGGGAGCCAGGGTTCTTACTTTGTAAACATTCTCATCCTGTGCAAAGGAAGGCAAGGATGTTTGTGGATGCTACACCTGGGGGGGGGTGTCCTGTGTACTATATAAAGGAGAAGAGGCTTGCTCTTGCCCCCTTTTACTCTGGATGCTTTTGCTTGGCTGCTGCCTTGAAGTGTTGTCCCTGTGCCATGCCACCCTGCCTTGGAGTCAGCTGATTGTGGACTGAAACCTCCAAAAACTGTAAGCTAAATAAACCTTTCTTTCCCTAATTTTGGGTGTCAAGTGTTTCGTCTCAGCAACAAAAGTAACCAAGACAGTAACCTAGGATGTAACTTGTATCTTTACTCCAAAACTCAAGGGTTTGTGGGAAACTTTTGCTCATTTAGCTAAAATAAGTGCCAAAAGCAAGTATGTATATAAGCAATGGTTATGTGTCAGACACTATACTAAGAACTGGGAATACAATAGTGAAAAAGGCAGTTGTTAAATAACAAGAACCATCACTGAGTAAATAACCACATTTACCAACCTATTTGCCCATCCACCTATCTGCCCACTAATTCACTCATCCAATCATCCACCCTGTAAACATTGCTGAATTCCTGCTGGATTCTGGGTACTTTCCATACTCTGTAGCTAGAAGAGTAAGTGAGCTGAGTCTTTGCCATTGAAAAGTTTATGTTCTCATGAAAGAAGCTGAGCTTCATCAGGTAAGTGAATGCAGTATGTATAATGTAACTCAGGAGGAGGAACATGCAAAGAAGAAATAGAAAGAGGGGAAGGGTTAGCGGGAGCTTGGGTTGAGGTGAGGAGCTGTGTTAGAGACAGTGTTTGGGAGGTGTCTAGAGCCACGGTGAAGACATGGTCCCTACAGGTCCCCTGGAGTCCACAAAGAGTCTGGACGCACTCTAAGAGCAATGTCGGCCTCCCTGTCTCCTTACTCAGCTAAGAGGAGCAGAGAGTAGCAGTTCTTACTCATCTTGGCTTTTGAAAATATCTAAGAACAGTGTTTTAAGTCCCCTGATTTTTAAAAAATTCATGATTTCTTTGCAGTCCCACAAAATATAGGACCCTGGTGACAATAAACCCCCAGTGGAGCGGGTCAGAGGCACAGGCTTTAGAAAGAGAGAGGCGAGCGTGGTGCGTGTCCATGCCTTACTCTCTCCGCCTCCAGCTGATGGGGCGGCGACACCAGCAGCTGTCCTTAGCAGGGGTGGGGCAGACCAGACACCAGGAGACGGGGTGGCTGTGGCTGAGGCCCGGACAGTTTCCTGCAGCAGTTCTGGGGTCAGCTAGAAAAGGGTGCTGACCTCGGGGGCTGACAGAAGTGGGAAGTTTCCAGCCCCCCAAGGAAAGGTTTCCCGGGGCTTTGTTAAGTCTCAATGTCAGTAGAAATGTCTGAGAGGCAAGGTCTGAACCCGACGCTCAACCTGCAGACTCGGTCTTCTGTCTGCAGGTATCAGCGCAAAGCCTAAGGAATCTGCACGGCCCACGTCTACATCTCTATCCTGGGAATCGGCAAAGCATCTCCAGGGCCCGAGGACTCGGCATCTCTCCCAGAGAGTATTCCTAGTGTCCAGTTCCTCCGTTAAAGTGCTCCCTGCCTAGAGTGTGAGCACTTCTGGTCTATGTCTGGAGACAGAAAAAGAGGGAGACACACAGGCACACACACGCAGATGTACACAGACAGGATTGTAACATTCCGGTTCTATTTTGAGGATTATCCACACGAACGCAAAATGAAGTTCACGGCAAATACTAATGAGCCAACCGCATGCAGCAGTCTCGTTATGCGATTGCAGCCATGCAGTGCATATACGCTACACCGGTCCCGTGAATTATAACCCAGATACGAATGTCTTCTAAGCCATAAATAAATTGTTTAAAGTCGTGTTCTTTTATCCTGCCTCTGTCTCACCACTGAAAACCTCATACCACAGGTATAAAAGATACCAGACAGGAGAAGTCTTGTGACAATAACGCTGGTTACATTCCTTTAAAATCGGGATTATTTTGCATGACCTGATTTCTTTGCCTCCAGGAAAGAAAGGCCAATTGGCAAAACTAAATAAATGATCTATTTCCTGTGAGTTGTCAGGTAGACGTGCTAATCTAATTGATATTGGGGACAAAATGCTCTCTGTTTGGGGAAGTGTGGCTCCCGAGGCAGGGGGTCTTCTAGGAGGTCTCTCCTTGGCCTTTTACTTGAAAACTAAGCACTAGTTTGGGTCTCTTGCTCCAATCAGGAAACAGGAGAGCGTACAGGTGGGGGCAGGTGGAGGTAAAGAGAGCCTAGATTTGGAGGAATCCAGAAAACTCTGAAACTGGTGCTTCCGTGATCAAGGCAGACCGGGCTGAGCCGCCCAAGCTGTGAGCCGTGGGAGCGCCCTGCTAGGCGCAGGCGCAGGAACCCACTACCCTCACACACCGAAGGAGCCGTGCCCTGTGCACCCAGCGAGGTGACGCGCACCACACGGACAGAGGGGCCCGGCCAGCCCCAGCCCTCAGGCAGCTCAGGCACGGGGGAATCCCATCCGGGGAGCAGCGGGCCGGGCCCCTCCGGAGCAGCGCAGAAGGGCCGCTCAGGACGCGGGCTCCCTTCCCAGACACCTGGCGGGCAGTCCTGGTGACCTGTGGAGTCCTGGTGCCATCTGATGGTCAAGGAGGGAATGAACAGGGGACACGTGGGACAAATGCAGGCGATCTGCGGGCCCACGGCTGGGGTGGAGGTTGGGGGTGGAAGTGATACTGCAGGTCTAAGCCCCCCGGCTCCGAGTGGGGCAAAACTCGGAAAGTGCGCTGCGAGGGTGGAGACCGAATCGAGCTCTCAGAGTCCTCGGAGGGGCCCCACCTTCCGTGCGCGCAGGGGTGGGGTCGCAGGGCCAGGAATGCGCGCCGCCTTGTTCTGTGAGTCTGCACCCCACTTGAGGACATAGGATTAACCCTTAGAAAATGACATCGCGGTGATGAAATTAAACCGTCACAGCCTGCAAAGCCTGCAAAGCTCTCGGAGAGAAGGTCAAGGAGAAGCCAAGTCAGGCAGGGTGCAGAGCGGGTGGGAGCTACCCCGGGGTGGGGGCAGGGGTCGCACCCTAAAGCCTGCTGGAAAGCAGGGGTGCAGCAGCCCGTCGGCTTGCTCCTGCCCGTCCCCTCTATTTCCTACCCCCAGCCCCCACCGCGTCAAACCCTGGCAAGGTTCAGAGCAGCGCCTTGTGCAGGGGAGAGGGGCGCGAACAGAGCAGGAGCAGAGGTGGCCACAGCCTTTCCCGAGGGCTGGGTCCACGGGGACTTTACCCAGGGCGGGGAATGGCGGAGGCAGTGTGGGTGAGGGCTTCCAGACCGATACTTAATTTCCAAACTGTGAATGTGGCTCAGAGGGGATTGCTACTGTCTTAAGGATAAACGCGAACAAGCAGGAGCCACGGGTTTACTAGGTCTCCACCGGGCCGGTGGTGTCAGTGAGCACACGAACCTGCACCTGAGTCAGACCCCAGCCCCGAGCCTTCGGTGCACTGCTGATCCACCGCCCACACAGGGAGCTGCTCTGTGGCCGAAGGGGCAGGCAGTGCTGTCAGATGAGGAGGAAACTTGCCAACTGCTTTATTCGCAACCAAAGTTAAAGGCTGGAAGGTTCTTCTCGGAGTGAATCTCCTCATCTGTTATCTATGCTGTCACACTCCCCGGGCCACTGCGGTGGACGGAGGACTGGCCCGTAGGTGCTGTTGACTTTGAGCTACGCTTTTTCTCATTTTATTTTTATTGAGCAAAGTTGACTGAGCACCTAGAATATGTCAGGGATTATTCTCTTCAGGGCTGTCAGGATTTTAGGGCAGGACAGAATCCCTATTCATTAGAAAAGAGCCTCTGATGAAACTACCATGTAGTAGGGTTATAGGTAACTGAGTTAGAAAGAAATATTATAGGCAGTGGGATAGGGCTGGACCCTGGAAGGAGCCAGTGTGGAAGATGAGATACCTACAACTGTGGGGGAGACAGGCACCTTCGCTGTGGGCCAGACCTCAAGA
Organism: Dasyprocta punctata; assembly: GCA_004363535.1. NCBI lineage: Eukaryota > Metazoa > Chordata > Mammalia > Rodentia > Dasyproctidae > Dasyprocta > Dasyprocta punctata. Next base: position 44,980 of record RJWM01005244.1, on the reverse strand, counting down.
CAAAAGATAAATGTACCCATATACTTCCTAAGGATAAACACCAGGGATTAACATTCTAAATAGGTCTCTATCACCCTGAGGAAGCCAGGAGTCACTAACCCCGCCCCTACAGGAAGAGTCACTGCTCTGGGTGCACGCCTGCCTGCTACCTGACTCGCTTCCCCATTTGTCCCTGATTTAATCAGTTTTACCTGAGCAATTAATCTTATTGGTTGGTCATGGTTCTATCCCACCTCATGCCCACCTTACAAATTTCCATTTTTTCCCACCTTGGACCCACCTCACCTTGGGGATTTGCTCTATAAGGTCCCTAGAAAAGGCAGAGTCCTCGGCAACCCACTCTGGACCCCTCGTGCCTCTCTCAGACAGAAGCTTTCTTTCTCCCAATAAATATATTCTGCTCTAAACCTCCATTGTTCCTAAAATTCGTTCTTGGATTTTAGAGAACACGAACTTGTACTGGACATCCTGTAGGTTGGGAGTTTCTTTCCCCTGCATCAGTACGGATTAGCGAGTTCAGGGTTGCTCTCTCGTGTACCTGTATGCTCGCGTGCGCAGATAATCACAGACAGCAGGAATGCCTGTCTGAAACGGATACAACAGGAAATCAGCAAAGTCAGGGCAGCGTAGCGAAAGCCCGGGGTGGCCAGGCCTACGGACATCTAAGACTGCCCGTGCAGCCTCCCCCGCCGCCGTCATCAGCCTCTCCACTCTGCTCCTCCAGCCGAAGGAGTCGGCAAGAGACTCACGTGGGCCTATGCGGTTTTGTCTGCTCCGAATTTGAATTAGAATCTCCAGTGATGATATCAGCAACCAAAGTAACTGGACACAGGTCACTCCGACGCTGGTGGCATCATGGGACAGTGCACAGCCCCATCATCGTGGACAAACCAGGACTCGATGGGATGAAGACAGGCAGGCACTGTGTGAGCTGGGGGAAACTGAGCTCCAAATCTCCAGCCCCGCCTTGCGGTTAAACAGACACTTCTATGTTTTAAGCAGGAAGTACAAAAGGTTAATAGCAGGTTATTTTATAATAGGTTACATAGGCTGGGTCCTATGTGGGCAGGCAGACTTGTTCTGGGCTGCAGGGGGCTTCTTAAGGTCAGGGGCTTGGGTGAGCAGGAAGAATCATTGTCTTTAACTGAGCCAGTCTGTCCTTAAAGCAAGTTAGCATCACAAGATGCATTTTCTGACTGAGTTGTGTCCATCTTACAAATTGCAGCTGGCGTGGGGGATCTCAGGGCTGTCTGAGCCTGAGTGGGCTGGGCCTTTCCTGCTCTTAATATACCGTCAGGTTATAAGTTTTAAAATTTTCTTTATCCTATCACTCCAGGTTCTCCAAATTCACCCTCGTGTCTGTCCTTGACCAGCATTTTCAAAATCCAACCTGACTACCTCTTCTTGCTTTGCTAGAAGCTCACAGCCAGAAGTCGCCGGTTATGGCTGAAAGGCCAGGACACGGGTAGGGGCTGCTGCGCGTCGTCTGCTGTTGTTTCGCGTTTCCTGGGGAGTCACCAAGGAGAGCAGAAGCCAGACGTGTCGGAGGCTCGCGGGCTTTGCACAGCAGAGGGCCGGACTCTCCGTTCCGGGGGGAATAGCGCGATGACACCTACCCTGCCCCTCACTCCACAGTGGCACTGAGGACCACACAGCAAGCCCTCTCTGCTTTCTCTCTGACCCTGGGATCCTGGTAGCCAAAGCCAGGGCCGCACAAGGGGACACTTTGCCGTCAGTGCCCCAGCGTGCACCTTTGGAGGGACCCCCGTGCGAGCACATGCATTTACTTCATGCATGCAGGAAGGCTTTTTATGGAAAATAAAACCAACTTTCACAACCAAACGATAAGGAAATAACAATAGTCACTACACCGGGTACTGTTATCTTCAAAGGAGCTAGTGCAAGACATAAACCGAAAAGATTATTACAAAAAGAAACAATAACACATTGTTTTCAATGAACTAAGATAAACTATTAGTATAAATGAAATATTTTTAAAGAAATGGAATTTGCAAATTGAGGAAGTATCTGTATTTTCCCCTACTTGCTATTTATTTCTCTTCTACTTTGCTCTTTATTTGTATATACTTAGTGTTTCTCATATAAAAGAAATATATGCATATATATACATATGTAGTGTTTCTCATATAAATCATGCAATACTTGAGCTTGTGTGTCTGACTTATTTTATTTAACATTATGTTCTCAAGTTGCATCCATTTACCTACAAGTACCTCAGGCCTCTTTCTCTATAGTAGCGTAGTACTCCATTCTGTATAAATAGCACATTTTCCTTATCCATTCATCTGCTGATGGACATATACGCTGTTTCCAAGACCGAGCTGTTATAAATTGTGCTGCTATAAACATGAGTGTGCATGGATTCCTGTAACATGAAGTCTTCAACTCTCTTGGGAGGAGGAGAGCTGGGTCAAATGGGATTTCTAGTAAAGCTCCTTGAGGAATCTCCACACTGGTTCCACAGTGTTTTTACCAGTCTACATTCCCACCAACAGGGTAGTGGAGTTCCCTCTTCCCCTACATCTCTGCCAGCATTCATTCTTACTAGATTTTTTGATGATAGCCATTCTTCCTGGGGTAAGATGGTACTTCAGTGTTGTTTTAATTTGCATCTCTGATGACCAGCAGTGATAAGAAAAAAAAAAGGAAAGATTTATCATTTTTATTTCCTCCAGCTTTCCTACGAGATGCTGATAGGAGGGTTTCACTTGCTGGACTTGCTGAGCTTCCGCAGTCTTCATCAGCTTCTAGAGATGATCTTGGTTCATACTCTCTCTCCATCTTCAGAATCAGCGAAGAGCACCACCTTTCTCCCTAACCTCGCTTCTGCTGCGGCTCCTCCTTTTCTCCGCTGCATCTTCACAGACGCTGGCTCTGCAGGCTGTGGACCGAGGCCACCGAGCAGCACCTCCCCCCACTAACCTGCGCCACCAGTGGAAACGTAGGAGGGGCGGGGCTCTGTTACGCCATGGAAGGGAAAGGAGTTTTCTCTCTTTAAAAGGAACGTCTGAGGACTGACGGCAGGAGAGGCAGAAGGCGAGCGGAGAGGCTCCGAGGGTCGCGCGTGGCGCCGAGGCCTCGGGACGCCGCGTGTCCTTCCGGTCCTGGTCTCAGCAAGCCTCGGGAGGAAAGTCGAGCGATGAAGCTGTGGTTGCTCTCAAAGCCACCCTGCCCTTCTCTTTGGCTGCCCCAGTACCACACTTGATCTTGCTGTGCGTTAAGAATATATTTTGGGGGGCCGGGGATTACCTCAGCGGCACAAGCCCCTGCCTGGCAAAAGCGAGGTCATGAGTTCGATCCCTGGTAACAGCAACAACAAAAGAACATGTTTCGAGGGCGGTCTTGATGGCCATTTTACAAGGACTGCCTCTTTAGAGACAGCGCAGCTGGGATCCAGTTTAAGCCATCTGCTTTTAAACGGAAGGAGCCCGGGTAGACCGTGCATGTGAAGTAGGTGATTCATGGCGGACTGCGCCCCGCACCGCCCCTGGGGAGCCGGCTCGAGTGGCCGTCTGGCGTGAGGCTCGGGCCTGCGCCCCAGCCCGGCAGAAGCGGCTGTACGGGGAGACATCCGGGGCCCCGGGGTGCCGCTTCCGGCCTCAGTGTAAGCTTTAAGCTCCAGCTGTGCTTTTCTGCACTGTGAAACCAACAAAGCGCCCGGATTTAATCAGTTAGCTGGTGACAGAGTCAGGGCCCGTCCCTCCTGTCTGTCCCGGAGCAAACAAAAGCCCAGGGGTGGGGCCCGGGTAAAGCTCAGGGGCACAAGCACCGGCCTGGCGAGCGCGAGGTTGTGAGTTCGATTCGTGATACAAAAAAAAAAAAAAAACCAAAAAACCCCTAAAACTCTGGGGCGCCCCATGGACCTGAGGAGCAGTGTGGAGCCGGCTTTGGTGCCAGGGCCTCCGAGCGTTTGCAGCCCACCGTCCAGGACCCAGTGAGACCCGGCTGGGCGGAGGCAGTGGCGCTGGGCCCCACCGCGGTGTATGGAGAACCAGGGTGAAGTTCCCATCGCTTAATGGAGCATTTTCCGCGAACCACATTTGAACCTTGAATCTAAAACTGCTTTGACAGTTTTTCTGAGTTTAAAAAAAAAAGTTTCATGAAAATGTGTTTTCTTCCAAACAAAGATTTTTGCTTTTAGATGCCGGCGCCTTTGCTGAAGTCCCACAGGGAGACCCAGGCTTCCCCAGGCAGCAGGGGCTGGGTGCCCCTGGGGTTCGGGACAGAGGTCACGCCCTCGGAAGCCCGGCCCTGCTGAACAGCGCGCACCGAGGGCCAGCATTTGAAGGCAGCGTCCTGAGAGGCAGCGAGCTTCGCAGCCACCCCGGCCGGGCTCTGAGACGGGGTTTCCGGAGCCACCTGCAGCGGGGAGCAGGGAGGACCGGCAGCTGGCAGGGCTGCTAAACCGCGGATTCAGGCCTTTCTGTTCTGGAGCCTGATTACTGGAGACCTCGTGGGCCCCTGGCGCGGCCTCTCGGGATCTCTGCGGGGTTTTCCCCGTGGCCTTGTCAGTCATCGTGGGCACAGCGGAGAATCCACGGCCCGGGGGAAGCACCGCAGTGGCGGCACGGCCCTGGCGGGAGCCGACATGACCCAGTCTCCGTCCTCTGCACTGTTCCTTCCCACTGGCTTATTTGTTTCGGAGAAGGTGTCTTCTCGTCTCAATTTGATGAAGCAAATCTATAATTTTTAAAATAAGTTTTTCAAGATTGGAATCAGAACTATAAAGAAAGCATACTAGATCTTCTCCATTAGGATTTCCTTCTCATTCTTCTTCTCCGTTCTGTGCTGGGTTTCCTACAGATATAACTAAATAGAAAACAAATTCAGCAACTCTTTACTTTGATTTTTTTTAAGCCACAGATTTGAGGAAATAATGTTAAAAGTTGGATTTTTAAAGTTTGGGACATATCTCACTGTTCATAATGGGTAGTGGTAAAAGTGGTGATTTTGGAATTGTTTTTATATATGTGAAAATTACTTTTATACATACCCGAAGCAAACAAATAAAAAAATACCCTGAACTCCCATGCAAATGAACAAATAGCACCAAAAGTACAACATAGAGAAAAGGTACCAAAACCTCCCATCCCGCTGGAATCACTCTTGAAAGAAGCAAAGTTGCTTTTGGGTCAAAATTGTTTCAAGCTAGAAAGATGTTCTGATTCTCAAACAATTAATAGTTGGAGTTTTTCCTTCCTTCAAAATGATGATCAAACCCTGGGTTTCTGACAGTTTGGGGGAACGCATGTAAACAAAAGGCGCTCATTCTGTGCCTTGGAAGATATCGGATAGTAAAGGGCAAATAAAGCAAATTCCTGTGGGGCACAGGAAAACTAATTTATATACTTGGAATAAGAAAGGAAATTATTCTTCTCTATCTCATTTATCAAATACACTTGTTCTAAAATGTTCCATAAAACTGGAATTAGGGAAGTCTACAGGAGCAGAAAGGGGAATTAAAAAGTGAACGAGAAAGACGTGTGCATGAAACCACACTGTAGGGAGGCTGCGCCTGGCCGCCTGGTCCTCTGGAACAGACGGGGGTTGTTCCGATTCCAAGACACCTAGAGTGGAGTTCGCACTACCACAGAGCTAAGATTTGTGCCCTGCTGGAAACGACCCGTACAGCTTAACTGCTTTTGCTTTCTGACATTTCTTGATAGGAAGGCCTTCTTCTATTACCCCAGCTTGCTAAAGATGCCAAGCTGGAAATGACCTCGGGAGGGGTGGACCATAGATTCGGCTAACCGTGGTTAAGCACCTGATTTGTGTGTGTAAATTGCTGACCTGCTTCTCAGAAGACCAACTTCCCAAGGGTGATGGAAATCACGACATGGGTTACTAGGGATCCGGTGCAGAACGGCCCTACCGCCCTGCATGAAACCCCTCGTTATCTTCCCCTTGATCAAGTTCAAGGCTGTCACAGGGTCTGAGAGACCCTGCCCCGCCCCCGTCCTGCCTCTCAGAAGCACAGGGCGTGCGCCACACGGCTGCCCTGAAAGCTTCGCTCAGCAGACACTGAGTGGTTGCGCTATACTGAGCCCTGCACGGGCTTCTGGGGAGCCCAGGGCCCGCAGGCAGATGTGGCCCTGACCTCAGGGGGTCGTCCAGACAGAGGAGCAAGCAGCCAGCAGGGGCTGAGCACTCACACGTAAAAGGGAAACTGAGCCGGGGAGTGATGCCGGGCTGAGATTAGGATGAGAAGTTGGTCCTGTGTGTCACATCCAGGTACGCAAGTTGGACCCTGGGCTCTGCTGATGCTTCAGTAAGGTGCATGGATTTAACACTCGCTTGGGGAATTTCAGCCCGGAGAGAACGTGAGGGCCTTTGGCGACAAGTCAGACTTTGGCGAGTGGGCTGTCCTCTCACGCCTTTCCACCCACGCAGCGTGCGTGCAGACCGGCTCCTGTTCCCAGCCTCGGCTCCCCATGGTGCTGACAGCACTAGGAGGTGAGCTGTGGTGACAGTCAAACGGGGTGGTAACATGGGCACCTGACAGACAGGTGACCCCTTCTCCCCTGATACACTTCGTGTATTTCAGTCCCGACTAGTCTACCCCGGAGCAAGTGGAGGGCATCAAGCAATGAGGCAGCGATGAGAGCAATTTGAGCATTTGATAGGGTTCAGCAGTTAACCTATTCAGGTCTGCTCTTTTCTTTGGTTGGAGATCTTCTTACTAATTCAGTTTTCTTACTCATTGTCAGTCTATTTAGACTTTTCATTTTATCATGACTCAGACTTGGTAGGTTTTATGTGTCTAGAAATTTATTCATTGGGGCTGGGGATTTAGCTCAGTGGCACAAGCACCTGCTTGGCAAGTGCAAGGTCGTGAGCTTGATCCCTGGTGTGAAAAAAAAAGAAATTTATTCATTTTTTCTACGTTACCTAATTGTTGGTGAAAAATTCATTGTTGCAGTTTCTTATGATTCTTTGCATTTTGGAGGCATCGCTTGTTAATTTGAATAGTGTCTTTTTTCTTGGATAGTTTTTGTCTGGGTGTTTGCTTATTTGATTTGTCACTTCCAAAACCCAACTCTTAGTTTCGTGACTGTTTCCTGTTGTTTTATTTTAGTCTCTATTTCATTTATTTGTACCCTGGTCTCTGTTATTTCCTTCCTTTTGTTAACTTTGGGCTTAGTTTACTATTTTTTAGTTGCTAGACATTAACATCAGACAGTTTACTGATAATCTTTTTTTTATTTCTGGATACAGGTTTTATCACTATAAAACTTCCCTCTAAGAACTGGTTTTTTTTTTTTTTGCATCCCATAAATTATCATATATTATATTCTACTTTGAATTGTTTTGAGTTTTTAAAATTTTTCTTTTTGATTTCTTGTGACTTGTTTATTTATGAGCACTAATTTCCATGTATTTGTGTATTTTCCAAGATTTTTCCTGTTATGGATCTTATTTTTAGGTCATTGTGATCTGAAAAGATACTTGATATGGCTTCAGTCCTCTTAGACTTGCTGCAATTTGTTTCTGTCTAACATATATTGTATCTTGGAGAATGTTCCATGTAAACTTGAAAAGATTGTGTATTATGCTACTTTTAGATGCCTTTAGGTCTGTTTGGTGTACAGTATAATTCAAGCCTACTGTAATCCAAACACATATTGCAATCTATTTATTGCAATACCTTTCCTTGTCCTCCTCACAGCTTGAGATATTTTATATTTGTAATCCCACTGAAATGCTGTAGGAATCCTAGTGAGTTAATTCCAATCTTCCACCTCCAGGGCAACTCATGGTGAGAATAAAAAGGAGACAGATTTAAAGTCACAGGCAGCAAGGGGTCCTGAGTCTGGTCCAGTGAGGAGTCCAGTGAGGCACAAAGGCCTTGGTCCCAGGCATCACCCAGCCTTCATTAGCTCGTGAAGAAGGAGTGGCCTGAGGATGAGTGACAGCGAGGGTGGTGGAGATTACATGAATAATGAGCTGAGCTGGCAGGTGGAGGGCAAGCACCTCTGCAGTATGCCGGGAGAAGGGGATGCAGAAGGACCAGTCTGCGTAACTTGATTGAGGTAGCGTTTGAATGGTTTAGGGGGCTGCTGCTTCAGTTTTTGATATGTAAACTTTTGTGCTCTGGGAAGTCACAGCCTCTTGTTTTGAGGCTCGCACCCAGTTGACATTCCTGGAGCTATGTGGCTCTGCCATCCCGCTGTGCTCAACTGGTTATAGGGAACACTGTGTGAGGAAACAGGAAACTGTTGGCTTGCTTCAAGGATTACGTGTCAGCACCTCAGCTGGCCTTATCTGCATTGCTTAGAGCCAACTGGAGGGAGAAGGAAATGGAATAGCCAGCTCTGTACCTATCAGGACGTGGAGACAGGGCTCAGTTTAACTAAGGCTGAAGCCATTGCTCTGCATTTCAGGAGAGCTGCTCAGGTCGTTTCCTACAAAGCCGAGTGCATATTTACTGATTTTCAGTCCAGATGCCTTCCCTGTTATGGAAAGCAGGGCACTAGAGTTCCTCTCTACTATTACCCTTTTGCTGCGCAACTCAGATCACCTAGTAATTGCTTTATGTGTTTAGGTGATCCAGTGTTGGATGCATATATACTTGCAGTTGTTCTGTCTTCCTGGTGAAATAATCCCTTACTTATTCTGTAACGACCTTCGTTGCAGGTTTGTGATGTTAGTGTACCGGCCTTGTGCTCAGTCTCCATCTGCGCTGAGTATCTTCTTCCGTTCCTCACTTCCAGCCCATTTGTGTTCTGACAGTAAAGCGAGACTCCAGCAAGCAGCATAGAATTGTGTATTCTTCTTTCTAAAAAGCCATTCAGCACCCCATGTCTTTTTATCAGAGCATTTAATCCATTTACAAAACTATTTTGCACACTACTCTAGTTTTTTGCCTTGTTACCATGAGGTTTACATAAAAACCTTTTTTCCTTATAACAAACTACTTCAAGCTGAGGAGTTGCTTCTAATTGCAGACAAAAATCTGTAATTTCCCTCCTTCCCTTTTACCTTTTGTGATTTTGATGCTGAAATTTATGTGTTTTTGTGATTCTCCCCCTCCCTTTCTAACAGGCTTGTTTGTTTGTTTTCATTTTATCCTTTTTCAAATCATTTTCTTTTTCTCTTCCTTCCTTTCTGCCCTCTAGCATTTGTTACTGGTTGATTTCTTGATGAGAGTCATTCTTTCAGGAGTGAGATGGAATCTCAGCATTGTTTTAATTTGCATCACTTGAATGACCAGTGATGTTGAACATTTTTTAATATATTTATTTGCCATTTGTATTTCTTCCTCTGAGAAGTGTGCACTCATCTCAGTTACCCACTTTGGGAGTGGGTCTTTAATTTTGGCGTTTCTGAGTTTTTCAGTTCTTTGTATATTCTAGATGTAAGTCCTTTGTCTAAAGGATAACTGCATAAAGTTTCTTCCCACTCTGTACGTTGTGTTTTCACTCGGTGATTTCTTTTGTTGTGCAAAAGTTTTTTAATAGGATGAGACCCCAGTTATTGATCTTTTGTATTATTTCTTGTGTGATCAGGGCTTTGTTCATGAAATCTTCGCCTACACTAATGCCTTCAAGAGTTTTGCTTGTTCTCTTTTCCAGCAGTTTTAGTGTTTCTGATTTATTTATTTATTTATTTTTGGTACCAGGAATTGAACCCAGGACCTCAGGTTTGCCAGGTAGGCGCTGTGCTGCTGAGCTGTATCTCTGGCCCAGTGTTTCTACTTTAATATTTAGGTCTTTGATTCATTTCAATTTTAGTTTAGTGCGTGGTGATAGACATGGGTCTTGCTTTAGTTTTTGGCATATGCACCACTTATTAAAGAGGCTATCTTTCTTCTAGTGAATATGTCTCGCTCTTTTGTCAAAGATGAGGTGGGTGAATGTGGAGTTGTTTTTGCATCTTTTAATCTGTTCCATTGGTCCTCAGATTTTTTTTTTTTTGCCAGTAACAAGTTGTTTTTTGTCACAGTAGCTTTGTAGTAGAATTTCAAGTCAGGAATTGGAATACTCCCTGCCTTGCCTTTGTTGCCAAGAATTGTTTTCACTATTCTAGGTCTCTTCTGGTTTGAAATGAATTTTAGGAACATTTTCTTTACTTCTGTGAGGTATGGCTAATGGTATTTTGATTGCGATTGTATTAAATCTGTATAACAATTTTGGGACTATGGTCATTTTTATTTTTGGTTTTTCATAGGCATGAGCAAGGAATAGCTTTCCACTTTCTGATATCCTCTTTGATCTTCTTTTTCAAAATACTGTAATTTCCAATGTATAGATCTTTTATTTCCTTTGTTAGATCAATTCCTAAGTATTTGATTTTTTTGAGATACTATTATAAAGGACATGGTTTCCCTAATTTCTCTTTCTGTGAGTTTATTGTTTGTGTACAGCAATGCTATTGGTTTTTGTGTGTTGATTTGGTATTCAGCTGCACTACTAAATTTTGTTGTTAAACCTGTAAGTCTTTTGGTGGAGTTTTTGGAGTCTTCTGTGTAGAGTATCATACCAACTCAAATACTTCTTACTTTCTTGCTTTCCTATCCTTATTCCTTTTATTTCTTTCTCTTTTCCAGTTGTTCTGGCTATTGTTTCCAGAACTATGTGATGTAGGAGTGGTGATAATGGACATTCTTGCCTCATTCTTGATTTTAAAGTGAAAGATTTCAGTTTTTGTCCATTTAGTATGGTGTTGGCTGTTGGTTTGTCATAAATGGATTTTGTCAGATTGAGGTAGAGACATCCAATTTTCTGAGGATTTTTATCATGAAAGGGTGTTACTAAATTTGTTAAATTCTTTTTCTGTGTCTATTGAGATGATCATGTGATTTTTGTTTTTGCTCCTATTATTATGGTATATTACACTTATTGATGTATGTATATTGAACCATCCCTGCAACCCTGGGATGACTGTAACTTGGTCATGTGTTTAATGTTCTTGATGATTTACTGCACTGTTTGCCAGTATCTTACTAAGGATTTTTGCATCCATGTTCATTAGGGAGATTTATAATTTTGTTTCTTGGGGGGGGTTGTTTTGTTTTGTTTTTTGAGACAGCATCTCACTATGTAGTTCAAACTGGTCCTGAACTCATATGGCACAGTCTGGCCTCAAACTCACTGCATTCCTCCTGCTTCAGCCTTCCAAGTGCTGGGATTAGGGATATGTTGCACTATACCTAGCTCTCTCTTTCTTTCTCTCCTTAGAACAATTTCAGCTTTGTTATAAAGCATGCATTTCAGGAATAACCAACTGTGTGCAACGTGTAGGGAAGGTCTAGGGTAGGGTTGGGGGACCGAGCGAGAGATGATCTAGAGTTTATGTTTCACATCACTGTCCCCACATATCAACATGTTCTCCCATCAGGAAGCCCCTCCCAGCCTCGATGTCACTTCCTCAGTGTCCTGTTTTGTGAGTGTGTTTGTGTGTATATGCACGCGCATGCAATGTAGATTGAACCCAGGGCCTCTTAATACTGCTAAACACTTCTTCTACCACTGAGTTACACCCATGAGCTCAAGGTGTTTTGGGTTTATTCATTTGATTTTTTTTTAGTTTAAATTTTTATATTAGTGCATGTTTGCAGTATATAAAGTTTGTGTTTCTGTACGGAGTTGGTACATGTACATAACACATCTTATTTTTTTCATTCCCTTACCCCTTCCCTCCATCTCTTGATTCCCTTCCTTTTTGAGAAAGATCTATCTGCAATTTATTGTAGCGACAGTCTTTTTTTTTTTTTTTTTGCAGCACCAGGGATTGAACTCACAACCTCGCGCTTGCCAGGGCAGGCACTGAGCCAAACTCCCGGCCCTGGTTTTTTGAGGCAGGGTCGCACTATGTAGCTCAGGCCGGCCTTGCACTCGCGTTGTAGCCCAAGCCGGCCTCGAACTCACAACGCTCCGCCTACCTCAGCCTCCCGAGTGCTGGGATTAAAGGCGGCGACAGTCATTTTCAATAGTCTTGTCTTTTAATGATCCTAACACGGCTAGAATTGTTCTATATGCTACCTTTACAGTGTTAGGGATTTCTGACTAATTTTATATATTACTTATACCATTGAGTCTTTAAATTTCCTTTTTTTTTTTAAATTAGAATTCTTTCATTTCAGCTTACACAGCTCTCTTTAGTAACTCCTGTAAATGATGAACTTTCTTAGTTTTTGTTTGTCTGGAAAAGTTTTTATTCCCCCTTCATTTCTGAAGGACAACTTTGTTGGGTAAATTATTCTTAGTTGGCAGTTTTTCTCTTTCAGCACTTTAAATAGCTCAATCCATCCTCTACTGGTTTGCAGGATTTCTGCTCAGAAATTGCTGAGAGCTGTACTGGGACTTCCCTGAATATGGTAGACTTCTTATTTTTTGCTGCATTGTTTTCTTTCTTTGTTGCTGTTCTTTGTTCTTTCTTTCTTTCTTTCTTTCTTTCTTTCTTTCTTTCTTTCTTTTTGTCTTTCTGTTTTGGTGGCACTTTGGATTGAACTCTGGGACATTCCACCCCTGGGCTACATCCTTGGCTTTTTTTTTTTTTTTTTGAGACAGGCTCTCACTAAATTACCCAAGTTGGCCTCAGACTTGTGGTCTTTTTGCTTCAACCTTCTGAGCATGTCTTTGATTTTTAAAATTTTGATTTTGGTGTACATTGGTAAATTGCCTGAATTTGATCAGTAATTCCTGAGCTTACTATACACAAGGGTTGTTGTCTTCTCCCAGACTCGGAAGCTTTCTGATGTGACTTCTTTAACTATGTTTCTAAGGCCCTTTTTTCTCTCTCTTCTCTTTTAGGAGCTACTATTATGAAAATGATAGGTTACTTGATAATGTCTTATAATCTTCATTCTCTTTCATTTTTTTTTTACTTAGACTACAAAATTTTAAATGTGCTACCTTTTTGGACTTACTGATTCTTCTGCTTGATAAAGTCTGTTCTTGAAGTTTTCTACTGGATTTTTCAGTTCAGTTATTGTATTCTTTATAAATAAGACTTACATATTTTGGTTGTCTTTATTTCTTTTTCAAACTTCTAGACTTTTTACATGAATCGTCATTAAATTTTATTTAATTTTCTATCCATATTTTCTTGTAGTTCCCTAAACTTCCTTAAGAGGCTTATTTCAAATTCTTTGTCAGTCATTTCATGATTCCCCACATATATTGCGTCTGTTACTAGATCTTTAATAGATTCTTTTTTATTTTAATGCGATACAAGTAGATATTCAATAAGAAAATATAAAAAAACTCTGCTTCTATGAAAAAATTAAAACAAAATTTTGTGATACAATTATAAGAGAATAACCATGGTTAATATACTATGTATTGTGATCTTTTAAGGGTGACCAAAACACTTCTCAGAATATGTCATAAACAACAAAAAATAAAAAGACCTTCTGGGGAGACAGATAAACTTGAGGCATCCGTATCAGATTCCTTTGATTGTGCCATATTTTCGTAATTCTGTTCTTATGTGATGCCAGCGTACTTGGGGAGAGAGTCACCTCTTCCAGGATTTTCAGGTGTTCTTTCTCTAATGGGCCTTTCCTACTTAGTTTGCGCTAGAATTCTGGATGGGCCGGGTAGTAGCAGTACTGGTGAGTCCCTTTCCGGTGTCAGGTCCTCTAATGGGGCTGACTCACTGCCTTGTTCTGTGGTTGAGTAGCACTGCTGCTCTATGGCCCAGTGAGACTCCTGGCCAGACTCTGCTGTCGGGGGAGCTGCCAGCTGGGGTCTTCAGTCATCTCTGACCCCGCTTGTGCTCCCTGCAGGGTTGCAGCACTGTGCGGAACCTGTGACTGGGCAGGGCTGTGTGCTGGTCTGTGCGGCTGAGTGAAGGTTCTGGGATCATTGCTCAGCCACGTGGAGGGAGCGGGAGCAGAGGCTTCACAGACACATGTGGACTCATACTCGCCTCCTGGCTTTGAGTAGGCTTAGAGAGAACATCAATTTTTAGTGGGGAAACCGCTCTGCAGATGCTCTCTCTTTGGGTAGCTACTCACTCACAGTTGCTTCCTGGTCTGGGAAAGACTAGCAAAAGCTCTGTAACTTGGTTGGATTATCTCTCTGACAATAGAATTGCCTGAATCCAGATATGACCTCCACAGCTGCCTCTTGGCCTGGGCAAGACCTAACGAGGGCAGCTGGGCTGTGTGGAGAATCCGTCTGGGGATTTGAGTAGGGAAGAGCCACAAAACCTGCTGCTGGCTCACGGCACTGTGGCCAGGTCCTCTGGTGTGGCGTTCCTCTCGCCCAGCCTGCAGAGCAATCTCCAAGACTTGCGGGCGTGCTGCTGTGAGGTGCACCTTGTTCTTTGTTTCCAACTGATCCCCAGTGGTCCAGCCCTGTTAGTACTTCCAATATTTCCCTTGAGATTAGACAGGGCTGAGTGTCTCAGGAAGGGTGTCGGAAGGGTGGGACACAGAACTTCCAGCTTTGGCTTGCTTTCCCCACCGTGGAAACAAAGAAGGAAGGGAAGTCTCTGTATGGAGCGGTGCTGCCTTGGGGAACAGAGATGTGATCAGAGATGACCAGTCCTGTCTCCATCCCATCATGGCTTTTCTCCTCTGCTGTCCACGAGGGTGCCTCACCCCGACTCCTGAGTTCTGGGATGTTCAGGGTGATTCCTTTCTGTGGATAGTTGTTAGGTGGGATTCTGTGGGGCTAGAGAAGCTGGAAAAGTCTTATTCTGCCAAGTTGCTGGTGTTACTAAACAGATAGATAGGCATCTTTCGACAATAATAGATGTAAAATGAGGTTATAGGTCAATTGGTTGACAAAAATGTTGTGATTGGTAGCTCACAGGAGAGGAGCCTGCATTTTCCCCCAGAGTAAGTTTTTTATTGGCTAAATACGTGTCCACAATTCTTAAACTATAACTATGTTAAACAATGTGACTTGACTGTCATCCCAATCCTGTTCGTGAAGCACTTGACTCTCTGTGCTGCTCCCCTTGGTCTTTTGGTCAGTTTTGTCAGGCGGGCCACCCTGCGGTCAGATGTGCGCCTGGAGGAGGGATTCCATGATACAAACACGGCACTAACACAAGCAAAACACCACCGAGGGTTGCTTCCTGGAGCAGAGGCCTATGTTAGGAACCAGGAGCCCAAAGTGGATCCACTCACTTTTAGTGCACTCCGCTCATCACAGGTCCTCACTGTGTCACCAGGCAAAGAGAGCCCAAAGTTGAGAACTCGTGAGAGGGGGAATAACGGCAAAAAGAAAGATTTGTAGAAGAAATAGTATCAAACAGGAGGCTGAAATGAGACTGTGAATACATTACTTGTCCAAAGGCCAACAGAAAAGACTTGAAGGAAGGAGGTAATCGACCTAGACATGCAGAAGGGGCCTACAGGGCAGTGCTTAAGAACGAGGCCCTGGCTAGAATCCAGGGACGGAGGGGACAGGAAGGTCAATGCCGGAGCCACCGAGTCTGCTCAGACCTGGACCTGGAGCTGGCGCTGGGCCTGTGCAAGGGCCGGGTGTTTCTGAGAGCCAAGGCTGCAGAACTGTGCTTTAGCGGGGTGAAGGGGGCTTTTAGGAAATGGACCATTTCGATAGTGGCGGTAAGCTAGTTAAAGCCACAAGATTTGGTCATTCTGACCTTTCATGACTTTTGTGTAAATTACAACTCCAGAGTCCCGTGGTTGCTAATAAAATAGCCTTATATCTGTACAGTGGCTTAAATGTGAGCAAAGAGAATCATCAGACAGGATAATAGAGATAGCTGTAATTTAATGCCAAATAACTCATCTGCCCTTGGTTTCAAGCCTAATCACCTGTATTATCAACCACTTGGGCAGACAGCACCTCACCTGCATCGGAAGACAGCACGGAGATACTCCCTTAGGCTCACTGCGGGCCCTTCCAGGGGGGCTCCCTCAACGGTGCTCCCACCTGGGCAGAGACACCAGCAGCACCTCCATCAGGAGGTGAGTTGAAAACCCAACTCCTCCTTGGTCCCTACCCATGAGGGGAGAGGGGCCAAGGACATGCCTGCTCCAACCAAGCCATATTACTCGAAGCACAGCACCTCTTCTCAGACGTGTAAATTATTCCACGTGGGGCTCAAGGGAGGAGCCCCAAATCTCTAAGTCATCTCTTAGTCCTTAGCCCTGCAGGGTGCCTGTGTGCTTGCCAGCCAGACACCCCGTTAGAAGCGTCTCCCTGTTCCTTCTCGGCAGCCTCGGTCCTGCTTCCTCTGCCTGAGGGCGGGGCCCCCTGGAGTCTCCAGCGCTCCCCTCATGCCAATATCAGTGCGTTCTGACCCTCGGCAGCTGGCGCCCCGCTTAGCTGACACACCAGTTATAAACACTTTTACCTGTTATGAGGTGACAGTCACACTGAAAGGCAGTGCCCCTGGGTTCCCTGCTCCTGAGGTACGGGAAGCTTTACTTCTTGCCTGTTTGTGTACATCAGTGTTCTGTGTACAGAAACCAAGCCTGGAGGCTTTACTGGATCCTCCTTAACCTCCTCTGAAAATTATCTGCCCCAATAATGGGATAAACAAAAAGAGGGGTCCCCTGTACTCTTCATGTACAAGACAGAAAAAGGGGGATCGAAGAGAAACTGATTGGGTGTAGTCTGCCGTGGCAAAGGATTCTATTCACGAGCCGTGTGTGGTGACTGTGCAGAGAAAACAGCCTAGAAGAAGGACCAGAGTAATAGCAGGTGAAGATTTCGTAAGAAGGAGGGGGACAGGTGTTTCACATGCTTCCTCAGGGACTAGACTTAGGCCTTACACACGAGCGTGGTGGGCTGCTCCTAGTTAGTGCGAGCGAGCTGATGGTTGGCATCGCTGGTGGAGAAACGCAAAGCTGGAACTGAGCTCCTGTGCTCCCCTGCTCGGCAATCCCAGCATCAGGGTCTGTGAAGGCCATTTTGTTCCCCCCACTTAAGACCCAGTAGACACCTTAGGCTACCAGGATTTCCAGAACCAGGGGAACCCTGGGCCAATTACATCACCTGCACCCCTTCCTGCACTCCTGTGACTGGCTGTCCCATGGCAGCCACAGCAATCCTGTCTGCTTGCAGTCATTCTGCACTTTCCCTTGCATCTTGGGTGTACAGCCAAAGCCAAACCCAGGTAACTCTAAGGCTTTGTATGGCCTGGCCCCCTTTCCACTCTCTCTCCTCACTGTGTTAGTCAGCTTTCTGTCACTGTAACAAAATACACGAGATGCTTAACTTATAAGAAGAAAAAGTTGCTGGGAGTGGTGGCACATGTCTGTAATTCCAGCATTCAGGACACTGAGGCAGGAGGATTGTTGTGAGTTCAAGGCCAGCCTAACTTACGAAGTCCGAGGTTGGTTGGCACTGTATAGTGAAACTGTATCTCAAAAAGACAAAAACAAAAAAAAAAAAGGAAAAGAAAAAGAGAAAATTTATTTTGATTCAGCTTGCAGGTTGGTGTATTGTCAGTGGACCCCACTGCTTTGGGGCCTGTGATGAGGCAGGACATCACGGTAGGAGCACTTGTACCTCCTTAACCAGGCACCAGAGAGAAAGAGGAAGGGATTGGGGCCCAGCATCCCCTTCCGGATCCCACGCCCCTGAGAACCTAGGAACCTCACACCAAGTACAGCCTCCGAAAGGTTCCACAGCCTCCTGGTAGCACCACACTGGGGGACTAACTGTAATGCATGGATTTTGAGGGACACATAATCCCCACGCTACAGCGCACGCCACTCCTCTCTGCAGTCTTAGATGCACTCTTGCTGGCCTCCATTTAGCTCCCCAAATCCTTCCTCTGGCCTCTTAGGCACATCATTCTCTCCACCTGGATGGTTTTCCTGCTGTTCTCCACATGCTGCTTTGCCTATGTCTATCGAAGTCATATGCATATTTTTCTCAGTAGGTCTCAGACACACAGAATTAATATGCATTTTTGTTCTATTATACTCTCACTGTTTGTCCCTGCATGGCTAATTTTATACAGTAGCTGTAATAAAATAGTAGACACCCACAAGTGTGTTACCCAAAACGAGAGCCAGACCTTTGACAATGCCCACGCCTGCAGCCCCCATCCCTTCCTCCTGCTTCCTGTCACCTGGAATAATGCTTACCCAACTCTTGGGTTTATTTTCCCTTTTCCTTTTCATGTGGCATATATTCCTAAAGAGAACACCTATACATAGTCATTTAATTACTTGTGTGGAATTTGTAACCTAAGATCCTGCGGCTGGCAATAAAATTCTCAATCAGAGGATCAAATGTAGACCAACAAGGAGCAATATATGTATCTATATAAACGTTTATTCTTGTGTGTGACTTATTTGAATTCGTTTTATCTTTATTTTTACCAGAAGAGCCACATTCTACCTGTGGTATTTTGTGACTTCTCCTTGTCTATCATCATAATGCCAAGATTTCTCTCTTGCACGGTCAGATTATGACCTGTGCTCCATGCCTGCCCTGCTGCCTACTTTGGTGTGGCCCACAGCTGAGAATGGTGCTCACAGCTTTAAATGGTTGGAAAGGATCAAAGACTTTTGTGATGCATGACATTCAGTTGTCAGAGTCTCCTCGTTCTTTACTTGTTGTTTGCGTCTGCTTTCACACTCCTGCAGCAGAGCGGAGCAGCAACGAGAGGCTGTGTAATCCCAGAAGCCTAACATGTGCAGGCCCTGATCCACGTCACCATGAATGGCACGGTTTTCCAATGTATATTCTTACACTTCACGGATGGCCTTTTAGTTGTTTTAGTTGAAAATTTTGTCATCACTTCCAGTCTCAGCTGTGTTACCTGTAGACATCATGTTTTAGATGTCACTTTTTGAAATTTACTGAGGTTTTCTTTATGGTATCACTCTTGATTAATTTTTGGAACTATACCAGATATTCTTGAGGGGAAAATGTACTTATCCTAGTGTTGAACTTGTTTTCTTTATTCTCCAGCTTGTTCCCTGAGTTTTACTGATCTTCCATATCCATGATGATTCTTTTTTCTATTATAATTCATTCAAAAACAAAAACATAAAATGTTTCATATGATGATGGATTATTTCTACTCGAGGACTGATCTTTTTATTGTTGCTTTTTAACTTTGAGGTTTTTGTTGGCTTCTAATATAATTTTTAATTTCCTGGATATCTGTTTGAATGTGTTTCATGCATTCTATTTCATTCCTATATTGATCATTCACAGTTTCCATTCTCTTCCTAACATGATTTATTTTTTAATCTGTCTCTACTCTAGATTTGCTGAGTAATTCCTTTATAAATGTTGACATTTCTTTTTTTACCTGAGAGTCTATTTCTGATGTGATTTCCTCTATAGCCTAATATATTTGTTTCTCTACTTCGGTTGTTATCATTTCAGAAATTTCAGATGTGTGTCTTCCAATTTATTCTGTATTTATGTTTCCTGGTCTTGTTCTGGATAAGCTAGAAGTTTGAGATTGCATTTTGTTTGTTTGTCTTGTCATTTTCTAATTCAAAAAATTTTTATTTTGTTTTCTGTGATGATTCTTGTGAGTTTTTTGTAATAGGTAGCTGTATCACTAGTATCAAGGCCCCTCTAGGAAAAATCTTCTTCGGGGATGTCTTCTGTGTGTAGGAGATTCTTGGTTTGTGTCTGTCACAAGATCCTATCTTCCCAATTAATTAAGAGTGTGATGTTGATATCTGTTTGGCTCAGTCCCCAGTCCTTTGGTATAGGGCTGTGGTGAACTTGTTACCCCAGAGTTACCCAGTATTGTTACAGAAGGGAGAAGAGCTGATTATAACAGATATGCATCCTAACTAGAGTCATAAAATTAGCAATGACAATAGCATCAAGCACAATTGAGAAACTGACAAACTGTGGTAACTGTTGATTTTGTACTTTAGACCACAGAAGCACAGTCTATAGTTATATAACAGAACCAATAATAAATTAGGAGTTTGTATGCAACCTCTTTCCCCTTGGTAGAGTGGCTTTACCATGTGGTGGGGAAATTCAGGGAGGATAGTGGGTAAAACAGATAACTGGAAAGGTCATAGAAGCAAAGGATGATTGTGCAAGGTCTGGAAAACTAGAGAAAGCGGTAGAAAAGACAGAATGAAGGAGCATTCAAAGGATTATCTGAACTTGGTCTCTAAGTTTGGGATTTTGTGACTGGAGTTCTCCCCAGTCATTTAGAAAAGAGAGAAAAAAGCAAGCAAGCAAGAAAGAAAAAAATAAGAAAAAAGAGGAGGAAGAAGAAGAAGAATAAAAGGAAAAGAAGAGAAAAAAAGGAAAAAAATTGAGAGGAAAGGGCCAGTTACTGAGACCTGGGCTCTTCTTGAGCTGGTTGCTGGTTCCACAGAGGCCTCATTCACCTGTTGGCTTGTATTCTTGTTGCTTTGGACTTTTCACACCTGTAGTCCCGCCTGTCCCTCCTGTGCACCTTAGCTGGGACCCTACCGTGTCACTGGCACTCCCCCAGTCTCTGGGCCTTCTCGAGCAGTTCACCTCAGTTGTGGCAGTAGTGAGGGGAGGCCCCTTCTCTGGGCTTTCTGTTGTGGTTCACTGGTTTCCCTTGGTGATGGAGAGGGGAAGGGAGGGGCTGCCCCCTCCATGCTGCCCACTGGGGTTCCCTGGAATTTGGCTGGTTGGATGGTACATCCAAAATATTCCCTAGATGTCTCATGTGTTCAAAGGTGAAACTTTTGAAAGGCGATTGCATCATGATGGCTCTAACCTCATTAGTAGATTAATCCTTTCATAAGATTTTAATTTGATGGCATTATTGGGAGATAAGGAAAACTTAGGATATGGGGACTAGTTGAAAGGAGTGGGCCATGGGGCTGTGATTTGGGGGATGATATTTTGTCCCTGGTCCATTCTTTTCTGTGCCTTTTTCTCCCTACTTCCTGGGTTCTATGAGATTAGTAGTTTTTCTGCTGTGTGTCCTTCCTCAATGTCATTTCTGCTTCAGGGGCAGTCCACCATGGACTGAAACCTCTGCATCCATAAGCCAAAATTAATTTTTCATCCTTTAATTGATTTATATCAGGCGATTTGTCATAATGGTGGAAAGCTGACTAACACAACACTGTGGTGTTCATCCGTTAGCAAAATTGCTTAACAGCACCTTTCGGAGAACACATTTCTGTTGTTAAGTGATACATGACTGTATAGGTATTTAAAATACCATCTTGACAGGTGGAAACTTTTACCATCATGCACCAGTCTTTGCGCTCACCAGCAGTGCCATCTGTATTAGCAGAGATAATATTAATTATATAGATATTCAGATTAAGGGAGATCAATATATTTATGCCAATTGGCCAAAGGAAAGACAAGGTTTCTGTCATATATTCAAGCTGGTCACTAGAAATTGTTGGATGTCTTATGGCCCCAAGATGACCAAAAAGGGTACAGCTCTGAATGTTTTCAAGTAGGTAGGCAAGCCAGGTCAGAGTGACATTATGGCAACTCTGCAGTGTGGCAGATTTTTTCTGCCCCAGTCTTTTTATCTCAGGCTGTCTGTACAGCCTTCATGAAAGGTGTTTTTTACTTTTCTTGGATTGGAAAATTTTCATTCAGAGAAAAAAAAAAAACATTTTACAGAGCCCTCAGTTAATACAATGGATCCCTCATACAGAATTGTTTCTGATGGCAGACTTAATTCAGCTGCAAAGGAAAAGTCAACTCATAGGTGAGAAAGATGTGATTCTAAAGTCTCTCCCACCTGGTATTCAGACAGAAGCCAAGTGTTCGATGTGAGAGATACCAAAGAGGGGTCTCAAGCTTTGATGAAATTGTACTTATTTACCTGGGTGATTGATCCAGTTTTAAAATTCTGTGACATTCTTACAGTTGTGCTTTTCCTGAGTCACATGTCTCAAAACTGAAGAGTTTTAACAGGAAAAGTTTTTTTTTAAAGGGAAAAATGCTCATTCTAGATTGTTAAGCTCAAATTCTGTCAAGTTGTACTAACAGTCAGCAAACATGGCATGAAAAAATGTACATGCTGATCATAAGTTTCTGTAGGATGAGAAGAAAAGGAGTCTCACCAGCTGAAATCAAGATACCAGCCAGTCTGCATTTTCCCTGGAGGATCTCTCAGACAGCTGTCTTCTTGGCTTTTCCAGCTTCTGTAGTTGTCTCCATTACTTAGTTGTGACCCTTCCATCCTTAAACCAGCAAACATCACAGCTCCCTCTTGGATGAGACTGGGGAGGTTCTCTGTTTTAAAGGATTAGTGTGGTTGTTTGGTCTACCAAGTTAGCCCCTGATGACTTTCCCCATCAGGGTGTTTTACCTTGGTCACATCTGCAGAGTCCTATTTGCCACGTAAGAGAACACGTTCACAGGTTCTCAGGATTAGGAGGTGGACATTTGGGGATATTGTTCTTCCTACCATATTTATTAAGCCCTGCTTCATAATGGTCTGGAATTTCCTGCAAGAAAGATGAACAAGATGGCTGTCTTAGTTATTTTTCTCATTGCTGAGATAAAATACCCAAAGTTAAAGGGAGGAAAGGTTTATTTAGCTCACAGTTTATAGTGGTTTCAGTCCATAATTAACTGGCTCCAGGGCAGAGTGGCGCATGTCGAAGGGGCAACAGTTCATGGTGATGGAAGACCGCAAAAGCAAAAAGAGACGGACCTTTTCATGGTGGCCAGAAGGTAGCAAAGCAACAAGAGAGACGAACCGTTTTCTGTCTCTCATCTTGTAGGCGGCTACTTGCCCTAGGGTGAGTGTAGCACTCACACCTTTAATCCTAGCCAGAGCTATGCCAAACCGATCAGTGAACTGATTTACTAATTACGCACCCTTAATCCCAGCATCACACACTCCAGATTCAGCCCCTTCTGAAAAACCCCATGGCCACAAGAGGCTTTGGGAGGCAATCTAGACACAAGCTGTAACAATAGATTTAAATCCTCACTGCACAAAATGAAACACATAAGACTTAAAAGTAGATCTAATTTTTAAATTCTTGTGTCTTTCAAAATTCTATTTATACAGTTCCCACTCATCAGAGTGACAAAAACTAAAAAATATTAATATCCATGGAAATAATTGGCCCTCATGATGGGTGATGACCTCACCTAAGGCAGGCCTGACTACCACCTGCCCTGCCTTGAAAGCTAGGACTTGCCTTCTGCCAGTGCCAAAGCATGATCTGGTCCTGAGAGACTGAATCCAGGTAATTAACTGATTAAGTCATTATTTAAATTGGACTTCAAATGGAGAGTGTCTACTTAGTTATACTCTTCGTGTCATGTTATTATAACTGGTCTTGCAGGCCTCTTCTTTTGTGTATTTATTTTTGTTTTATTAATTTGTTCTCTTCTTTTGTGTATTTATTTTTGTTTTATTAATTTGTTCTCTTTCTTCTTCATCCCTGTTCCCCTCTCTTTTTCCTAGATGAACATGGTGTCATCCATGGGTATGCAGGTACTGCGCTATCTCCTTACAGAATTATGTTAGCTCAGGAGCACCCCCAGGACAGGGCTTTCCAACTTGCTGCCAGAGGCACCCCTCACACCGTAAAGGACTCCTGGAGACTCTCAGAATTATCGCTCTGGTTCATGTACCAGGGTACCTGAGAGCATGATCTGATTTTGTGTTTACTCTTGCTATGATGAGTTTAAGATGATGTCTCAGTCACTTTCTTGTTGCTGGGACAAAATACTCAATGACCACAACTTATATGAAAAGAGATTTATAGTTTTACAGTTTTGAAATTTCAGTCCATGGTTGGCAGGATCAAACAAAGAAATTAAATTGTGGAATGGCCTGCTGCGGAAGGAGGTGCCCATGTCATAGTGGCCAGCGAGCAGACAAGGAGGATCCAGAGAGGTGGATGTACCCTTCCACCTCATGCCTCCAGTAACCCATCTCCAGGCCCTACCTCCTAATAGCACATTCAGCTTTGAACTTATCAATGAATCAATCCACTGATAGGCCCAGTGCCCCCATGATCCAATCACCTCCCAAATCTCCATTTCTGAGCACATGAGAGGTTTGGGGGACACTCTAGATTTACAATGTAACTTTCTGCAAATGGCCCAAAAGACCATGTCATATAAATACTAAGAGCATTAGTCCATCTTAAAGAGTTGTCAAAGTCTTAACAGTTCCAACATTGCTAGAAAGTTTAAGCCCAAAGTGTTCTCTGAGACTCAAAGTGAACTCAACTAAGCACCCCTCTAAAATTTTTAAAAAATTAAATAGTGTACTTCCAGTATGCAATGGCATAGGTTAAACATTCCCATTCCAAAAGAGAGGAGTAAAGGAACAAAAAAGAAATCAGACCAAAGTCAAGACCAAAATCCAAACGCAAATCCTGCAGTTCTATGTCCAGCATCAGAAACAGGCTGTGACTAGATGTGAACTCCAAATGGCTTGGGTGGTGCTACCACAATGGCAGTGCCAGTTACAGTCCTCATGGCCTCTTGGGGTGGCTCTGCTCACTGCCTGCTGATTTCCTCAGCAAACATTTCATGTTCCTTGCATGGCCAACTTTCTGGGGTCTCCACTCACACTGACTTCTCAGGGTCACCCAGCCTGGCTTCTCAGACCTACCTTTGAAACCTAGGTGAAAGCTTCCTTGACCCCACTATTCATACACGTTGCATACCCATAAAATCAGTATCATGTGGATGGTGCCAAAATCTACCACCAGCTCATGCAGTAACCAAGCCTCCTTGGCTCATGGATGCAGAGGCCTCTGAATGCCAGGATGGCTTAGCAGTGTAAACCAAATCCCGAGGAAACAACTCCTTAGGTAAGTCTTCTGGAACAGGATTCCCTGGAGCACTCTTCTGAGATCCTTTCAAAGGAATCAACAAGTTTGCTGTGATGCTCTCGAGCCATCTTTCCTATTGTCCTGATGCAAAGAACTTGCCTTATTTTTAATACTATTCTTTTCAGCAACCTTACTCTCTAAGATCCTAAATTTGCAGCACTTCCTTTCTGATGAAACTGTACACTTTTCACATCAGCTTTTTGCTTCTGGTTCTCAGCTCCTTGCTCCTGGATAAAGCAGTGAGCATTACCAATGCCTCACCCTGAAGATTGGGCTACTTGAAATTTCCTCTGCCAGACTAATTTGTCCATAGCTCTTAATCTCAGTCTCCCACACAGTCTCAGGATAAGGGCAAAATGTAGATAAATTTTCTGCTGGAGTGTAAAACACATGGCCCAATTGCCAATGAAACCATTTCCCAAATAAAATGTACTAAGTTTGGGGGACATTCTGCAAACACTAAAAGGTGATAACTGCTTTGAAACTGATTTTTTGTGTAGGAGATGACCTGGGCGATGCCACTTGAATGCAGAACAAACACGTTGGCATTAGTTAAACCGAACCCTGTCTCCATGTACTGATATGTAGAGAACTGTCTATGCTATTTCCTTCTCCCTACAGTTGGCTCTAAGCAATGCAGATAAGGCTAGCGAAGGTAACAATATGTAATCTTCAAGGTCAGGTGACAACTTCCTCTTTCCTCACACTGTGTTCCCTACAAAATGGTTGAACGCAGACGTATGGCAGAGCCACATAGCTCCAGGAATGTCAGCTGGGTATGAGCCTCAAAATAAGAGGCTATGAGTCCCCAGGGCACAAAAGTTTACGTATTAGAAACTGAAGCAACAGCCTCCTAAAATCATTCATATGCTATTCCAATTGAGTTAAGCAGACTGGTCCTTCTGCATATCTTTCTCTCTGCATATGGCACAGATGCTTGCTCTCCACCAACTAGCTCAGCTCAACTTACTTACGTAATTCCCATCATCCTCAATGTCATTCACCCTTCTTCATGAGATAATAAGTTGTGCGAGAGGCCGTGGGTCAGGACCTTTGTCTGTATATCCTCACTTGGATCAGACTTAGGACCCCTTGGCTGCCCATAACTTTGAATATGTTTTTGAATGTGTCTTTTCTCTCACCATGGTTTGCATTGGAGCTGGTAGATTGGAATTAACTCACTGGAATTCCAGTAACATTTCAGTGGGATTACAAATATAATTTTCTGAATTGTGAGGTGGACCAGAAAAGGGATTATAATATTTGGATTATAATATACAACATTTGGATTATAATATACAGTATTATTTGGATTAAAATATTTTTGTTTTTCTGTTTTTTGAGACAGTGTCTCACTATGTAGTCCAGGTTGACTTTGAACTTGCTATGTAGCTCAGGTTGGCATCAAACTCACAGTTCTCTTGCCAAGTCTCCTGACTGTTAGGGTTACAGGAAAATTGCTATTTTTGATATCTAGTAGCACTGAACACACATAGGCTTTCTTTTCTGTGAATTTATTTTTCCTACGATTTTCTCACTTCCTATAGTGTTTCTGACTTTTCCTATTTGATTTGGAAATTTCCTTTTGTAGATGTGATCCTTTACACCCAAGCCTCTCTCCGTGAGTCTGCACCATTCCCAGACTGAAGGGGGCGAGAACCGGGGGCCTCACCAGGAGGTGACGGCTGCCTGTGCAGGCTGCTGTCGGAGTGGGGACCGTCACAGCCAAGCCCCTCTCCCTGAGTCTACGCCATTCACGGGCTGTGGGAAGTAGAGGGTGTGTGGGGGGGTCCAGGCCTCACCAGGAAGCAATCTCAGCCAGGAAACCATATCATTTTCATTGTTTTTGTTGGGTTGGGTTTTATTCTCTTTGTTTTGCTTGATTATGTTAAATCTGATGACATGAGCAGCTATTTGAACGGTAATAAGACATATTATGGTAGCCATTTTGAATTTACTAGTGGCCTGTTTTGAAGTCCTTTACTGCATTCACTGTTTTGGCTTTATTGTTTCCATTCTATTCTGTTCTGTTTGATTTTTACTATGTCCAAAAGTATCTGCAGCTATTTTGAAGACAACAAAAGGCATTATGGTAACTATTGTTGATTTTAGGGTTAGGGTTTGAAGTCCTGTATCTCTTAAGCTGGTTTACTTTTGATTGGTTTTATTCTGCTTTATTTTCCTTAGTTTATCCTCTATAAAATAAAATTTAAACTTTGGATTAGATGTGTTTCTTCGTTGGCTTTATTTCTTTATTTTTCTTTGTTTTTGGTACCTGGGATTGAACTCACAACCTCACACTTGCCAAGCAGGTGCTTATGCCAATGAGCTAAATCCCCAGCCCCGTTTTTTGAGACAGGGTCTCCCTATGCAGTTCAGACTGTCCTTGAACTCATTTTGTAGCCCAGGTCAGTCTTGAATTTACAATGATCCTCTTGCCTCAGCCTCCTGAGTGCTGGGATTAAAGGTGTGTGCCACCACACCTGGCTTCCTTTGTTGGTTTTAAAAAGTGCAAATATCTTCTAGATTATCAGCGCTTTGTTAATTTGGTCTATTGTGTCCTGGATGAGTAGAAATTCTTAATTTTAATAGAATAGTATCTATTGCCTCCCTTTTATGGTTAATGCATTGGAGCTCAAAAAACCTAGTCTAGTCAGGCGTGGTGGTGCTTGCCTGTAATTACGCACTCAGGAGGTTGAGGCAATCTCTTATCTCCTCGGGAGCGAGGTCCGTAGCTTTAGCTCTCTAACTGCCAATAGGTGCTCAGCGAGTCTTGAAAGAGGAAAGAGCACCGGGAGAAAAGGATGCTTCGGAAACAGTAAAGGGAAGTACTAGGAGCGCCCTTGCCAGCCTCTTGTGCCTTTGTCCTGGCACGGTCCTCTCGCTGGCTAAGATCTGGGTAGATTAACCTCCTCAGAGCCTCCCAAGGTCGGGGCTGCAGCAGAGGCCTGGGCTCCATCCAAGCTGCCCGCGAACGCGGAACCTCGCTCCAGCAGGCCCAGGAGGAGCCCAGCCTCAGTGGAGGCGGCAACAAAGGCCTCCATTGTTTCAGCCTCGGATGTGTTGTGGGTTTTTTTGTTTTTGTTTTTGTTTTTGCTTTTCCTTTTCAGATCCTGATCCCTGCCCGGAAGAAGCCCTAACGATTGCTTTGCTTTCTCTAAGTACTTTGAAAGCCTGCAGGAGAGGAGGATGGAGCTGGGGGGCCGTCAGTCCCCCCTGGCCGGCTCGCCTGCTGCCCTCACTGCCCTCTCCAGCTTGCACATGTGAGGGCTCTTGGAGAAGGCCCTGCGGGACGCGTGGGGGACGGAATGGGTCTGAGGTGGGGCCCGTATCTCTGAGACGCCTTCCTGTTGTGACGGTGCCACCCTCCTGCCAGCGCCCCCAGCCTCAGTCTGCAGGGAACCCTCCCGACAGGGGCCACTGTGGGGCTCTGCCCAGGGGGCAGCTCAGAAGCCACCTGTGGGATGAGGGGTGGAACTAAGAGCAACACCCGAAGACACCGCCCCTGCCTCCCCTGCTTGGGGACCACTGAGAGCTCAGCGCTTTGACCTCCTCCCAGGCCCCAGGTCCCTGGGCCTTCAGTGCCAGAGAGACGTCCAGCCGGAGGCCCGCAGCTTCTCCCAGCCACGCGGCAGGGGGAGAGCGTGAGTCCCCGGCTGCCGCAGGAGGACTTCCGGGAAGGGCGGGCTGTCTCCCCACCGTCACACTCACCCTCAGCCTGGACACGGCCGCTCAGCCCTGGCTCCGTCCCTCTCTGGAGCCCTCAGCACCTGGGCACCCTAACGCTGGTGGATGAGGGGCAGTGCGGTCCTGCAGGGTTGGGGAGGTGTAGACAGCCTTTCCTGAGGGGTTGGCACTTAGCTTATTATAACGAAGGAGGAGCCACGGTGCCCAGGAAATGGCCTTTTCTTTGTTAAAATTATCAGGCGAGACTCCAAACAAGAGGCTTCCTTCTGGAGAGAGCCCCTGACTTCTCTGGGCTCTTCCTTCCCCAGCCTTTGCCAAGCAGATCTCCACTGCCTCCTGAGGAGCTGCAGCGGAGAGGGAAGCGGGTTAGAAAACACCGCTCTGAGACGGCTGCAGGCCCCCGGTTAAATTCCTCACCCAGCCCCTGGGACTCCACGTTACTGGAGACCAAACAAAAGCTGGCTTAACCTGGCCACACTTCACAGCGTTTGACATGGATGAATTCAGCATTTGTGCTTCTAAGTATGCGTAAGTGGCCCCGGTGGCCTCTGGTATTTGTAGTTTTGGAATCCCTTGGGAGGCCGGAAGGTGCAAGCAAGGTCATTTATGGGTTGGCCTCACACAGGGCTTCCCGGCACCGGCAGGGGCCCAGCGGGGCTCCCTGCACGTTGTCACCTCTGCCGTCCTTGGGGAGTGGCCAGCTGTGCTCCTGGTTACCCATTCCTGGGGCCTCTCACCTGTCTGGAGGGGGTTGGTCAGCACGGTCGGGGGATCCCGGACCCAGGTGAACATCAGAAGGAGGAGAGAGAGACACAGAAACAGCCACACATTCCCACCTCTACTACAGACCATTGGCTCGGACTGGGGAGAAGGGAAGAGGCAGAAAGCTGTGTTTTTAACAAGGTTTGCCCACGGTCCTGGTGCAGTTCGGGGTGGAGATCCCAGGAGGGGTGGTCCCTAAGGACCTTCTCTGAGTCTGTGTTTGCTCTGGGCCAGCTGACAGATTTCCAGCAGTGACTCTACTCCACAGACTGCATGAGTGCACCCAAAAGGGACGTCCTTCAGATTTAACAAACACCGAAAGGCTAGGCGTGGTGGCACACCCCTGTAATCCCAGCACTTGGGAGGCTGAGGCAAGAGGATCACCCAACAAGAGTTCGAGCCCAGCCTGGACTACACAGTGAGTTCAGTGAAAAGTCTTCTAAATAATTTCAGTCAAGCTAAATAATTTTTAAATAGCTACACTATTTCTTTCTGAAATAAGTAAAGCAAAAGCAAAAATGTAAGTTAAAACATAGGCAAAAAAGATTACAAAATACAAGTAGCCCTTAATTTAGTGCTTAAAGATTTAGAATCAGACTTAGCCCCTAGCTTCCTGGCTGAGGGAAGACAGCTGTGACTAGGTCCCCCACATGGAGAAGAAAAAGCTTCTACTGGGTGTAGTGGATTGGTAACCGGTGGTCAACTTAAACACCACCTGAACTGAATCAGCGTGGTGTGGAGCGTGGATGGCCCACCTGAGGACTGCTGCCAGCATAAAAAGTGGACCTGGAGAGGAAGAACAGCATTGTGGGTTCTCCTAAGTGTTGTTGCTTGGAGCCATTGGTTCTCCTGGAGGAGCTTGTCACTCTGGCTCCTCTGATATGAATTTGGCAGTTGTCATCAGAGGAGCTCCGGACTTTGTTGCTGAGAACGGCTGTGGTTCACCTTGGGGGAGCTCTGGTCCTTACTTTGAACATCAGTTCCTGGCTTTGGAGGGGAAGATGTGTACTGTTTAATCTCCAGGAGAAGCTTGTCACACTGGTTTCCAGATACATTATCATCAGAGGAGCTCAGGGCCTCACTGTCGCTGAGGATGGCTGTGGTACTTTTTGGGGAAACCTGGTCCTTATTCTGAGCATCACTTCTTAGCTCCCTCAACCTACAGGCACAGATCCTTCACCCCACTGGAACAGACTTTCTAGCTTCCTCCACTGACCTTTGGGCCTTCCCAACGCAGATTCGTGAAATAGACTTGCATGGGTCATTGTCGTGGGTTCGGGGTTTTCAGCTGAACTCATGCAGGATATTGCCATGGGATCCAGGCCTTTGGGTAGATTTCCTAGGTCTTTAGTGTTGTGGACAGATTTCCTGCACTTTCTGTGGTATTTGACTCCTTGGGTGATCATTATAAACAATACTACCAATTCTGTGTCCTGTACGTGATTGTCCTCCTTGCAGCCCCTGACTCTAACACTGGGGCGTGTGGTGCCTCTTGACTCCGGTACCCATCCTATCCCCAGGGGGTGTCCCCCAGAGAACCCCGGCCATTGTGGAGAGATCTGTCTTGCTACCTCCTACCTCCAAGCTCTTGATGCTCAGACTGATGCTGATGGGCTTCTCCTCGCAGCTGGCCCTGGTAAAGGTGTCCATGGCTGTTTGTTTGTTTTAGAGAACGGAATGGAGAGTGTCAAAATCGTTTCGGCTGTGTGCGTGAGGCTCCGGTGTGGACAGGTGTTTAGATGTCTTCACTCCTTACTCCTATTTGCCTCCAGAACACCCGTACTGAAAGCTGCATTAGGAAACCAAATGGGGATCCTGTCCCTAGGCCCTTTCTTCGCACCAGCGTGAACAGATAATTCATCCACCAGGGCGCTGTTTTGGAAGGACTGGACAGTTCCGAACTAGTTGGGCCCAAGGTAATAGTTACAGAGATGAGATTTCACACAACGCAGCGCCTTAACTCTGACGCCGTTGCCTTTATTGCTGAAGGCTGCCTCCCTCGGCTGCCGCTCCCGGAGCGGGCTCGCTGGTCTCTTCTCACCGCACCTCCAGGCCTGGCCCTGGGCTCGGCTCCGAATACGCAGCGCATATGGACGGGAGCACACATTCAGTCCTCACCAGATGCTTCACATGCTTACACCTTAGAACCCGCTTCTCATTTCAACTCAGTGAAACCGGCGCTGTTATCATTCTCCTTTTACAAATGGCCCAAAGTGAAATAAATTGCCCAGTGTCACATGGCTGGTAAGTGGAGCTGGAATTTGAATGCAGGAGTGACTTAAATGTCACACAGTACTGGCCCTCACTGCTCAGCATGGAATTCTTATTTGTTGTACCAATTAAATGAAAGGTGAACACCTACTGTTGTGGGACAGTCAAGCAGAGGGGTAAAAGGAGTTTGCAAGGAAACTGTGTTAGTTAGCTTTCTGTCGTTATAGTAAAATGCCCAAGATAGGTAGCTTTTAAAGAGAAAAGGTTTGTTTTGGGAGTTCTGGTTCAGGATGGGTCGGCCCATTGCCCTGTGTAGCAGCAGAGCATGGCGGAAGTCTGTGGAAGAACAGAGTTGCCCACTTCAGGTCCAAAAAGCAAACGGAAGGGAGGAAGAGGAGAGGGCCAGTGCTGCAGTCAGGGATTTCACGGAGAACAAGGCAGTACAGGACACATCATTTATAGTATTATTTATAACAGTCACCCGAGGAGTAAAATACAAAGGAAATGCAGAAAATCTGTCCATACACTAAAGACCTAGAAATCCACCTGAGGGCCTGGATCCCATGGCGATAACCTGCATGAGTTCAGCTGAAAACTTACATAGAGCCCATGACAGTGCCTCCCATGAGTCCAGCTGGAGGCGTAGAGCCTATGACAATGACTCAGGCAAGTCTATTTCATGGATCTATGTGGGGAAGGCCCAAAGGTCAGCAGTGGCAGCTAGAAAGTCTGTGTTAGAGGGGTGAAGAATCTGTGCCAGTAGGCTGAGGGTTCTACACTGGAAGTGACACTTGAAGTAAGAACCAGGGCTCCCCCAAATAGTACCATAGTGACAATGAGGTCCCAAGCTCCTCTGACAATAAGAACAACTGAGTTCATATCAGGAAACCAGCGTGACAAGCTTCTCCTGGAGGTTAAACAGCACACATTTTCCCCTCCAGATCCAGGATGCAATGCTCAAAGGACCAGAGCTCCCCCAAAGTGAACCGTAGCCATTCAGCAACAACAAGGTCCCGAGCTCCTCTGAGGATGAGACTAACCAAGTTCATATCAGGAAAGAAGCTCCACAAGCTCCTCCAGGAGAACCAGTGGCTCCAATCAACAGCAACACTACAGAGAACCAACAACGCTACTCTTCCTCTCCAGGTCTCCCTTTTATGCTGGCAGCAGTCCTCAGGTGGGCCATCCACACTCTGCACCATGCTGATTCAGTTCAGCTGGTGTTTAAGTTGACCACTAGTTTTTAACCCACCACAGCCAGGTCACACTACTCCCTTTAGGTCACACCCCCAATGACCTACTTACCTTCCACCAGGTCCCACCCCTCCCAGCAGTGCCACCCCGGACCACACCTTTAATGTGCAGGTCTGGGGAGAGCACTTAGTTGTGTCCTAATGGAAGCCGAGCAGACCCTGCACACAGCTGAACTCACAGGCTCAGCCCCAACAGGGGAAGGCCATGGGCACTCCTTGGCATCCAGGTGCTCAGATTCTTCCTGCTGAGAAACAGACTTGCTGACTATATTTTGTTGGGTGAAGTTCAGTCAAAAAAAACCTAGAGAAGAGCCATTGTTGAAGACAGAAACTTATAATGCGTTAATTTAATTTAGAAATATAAAAACAATGATTTTTCTCTTGGTTGGGAAAGCAAACCAGAAGGCTGAGAACAGCCCCTAGAGACTTTATGTTGTGGTCTGTGAGTCCTACAAAAGACTAACTGGTGTTCTCAAAAGACACTTTGAAGTCCTAAGTCCTGGTACCTGTGAATGTGACCTTGTTTGAAATAAGCTATCTGCAGGTGTGGTCACATAGAGACGAGTCACAGGTGGGACCTTAGTCACCACAACTGGGGTCCTCAGAACGGGGGGAGACCCAGAGGGGAGACTTCCACGCAGACCAGCAGAGAGGGGGGCTCTCCTGCCTCAGGACAAGGAAGAGTTGTGGTTACCAGAAGCTGGAAGCAGTGAGGAAGATCTCTGGAAAGAATGTGGTCCTACCGACACCTCGAGGTTGGGCTGCTGGCCTCCAGAACTGTGAGATAATACATTTCTGTGGCCTGAGCCACCCGGCCTGGAGGGCTTCGCTGTGGCCTCCTCGCAGCCAAGACAAGCCCTGTGCTCCTGTTCATTTCCGCCTCATCCCCACTCAGTGGCGGTAACCTCTCCTCTCTCTGCTCCTCCCCCAGTTTATTCCAGTGGACGTTCACAAAGGTCATAAGAGGAACCGGTCCTGTCTACACCACCCTCCGCTGGACAGTTGTGGCAATGTGAATTGGAATCCTCAAAGAGACTTTTCTTTGTTGTAATGCTGGATCTAACCCCAACTCTCTGGGTGGGTTTAGCTTTTACAAATTAGAAAGGGAACCACACAGCCAGTGGCATTTATGCATTTATGCAATGTTTCCTCTGCACAGACTTTGTAAGCATTTTTTTCTCACCCTCACCAGCACTGTAAGTTAGTTAACATAAACTCAAAAGTCAGAGAAGCCCCCCGGGGAGCAGAGAGGAGCCAGGCCTTGGGCCCGAAAGCAAAGTGTGCACAGCAGTGCAAGAAGTACGTCATGCGCAGGACCGGGCCCCCGGGCCTGGTGTGATAGTGCTGCGGTGCAAGCCTAGCCCAGCTCAGCGGGGCCCGAAGGACGAGCAGTTACACGTCCAGGGTTTTCGTAGAGGGGTGGATGTCGTCTGAGTTGCTTGGAACTGGCCACAAAGGGAGCGTTGACACCACGGAAACTGTGCGTGCTGGCAGTGAAAGGCCTGCTCGCCCAGCATCTGGTTTGGGGGAACAGTTCCACAGCTGGAAACAGAGGGCAACGTGGGAGGGGTGCTCCGCAGCTCGAGTCTGAGATCAGCCGGTCCAGGCGTCTTTGGAGACAGAAAAACTGACCTGGCTCTGTGTGCTGAGGAAGGGCAGCTGGGAGTGTGCACTGACACCTTGTCGGTGAGTAGGGAAATAAAGTCACCAAAACTGTCTCCTCCTCCAAACAGCAGCTATGGGGCAGCGATACAAGACCAGTGTGTCTGAACTGGTCAAACAAGCAGTCTCTCTTCAGTTCTTACACATCTGTAAAAAGGGGGAACAATGAATCAGTGATTCTCAAACCCATCCCACCATACACTACCCGGGAACTTTAAACCTGTGTGGCCGAGCCCAGCCCACGCGGACCTCGCCCTGCCTGAGGCTGCTGTGGCTCCAGACCTCCCCTGAGAGCTTCAGGTCGCGCCTCTGTCTCCTGTGAGATTGACGTTTCAGTCAGAGACCGCTGGGCAGTCATTGCTGGGGACAAGGGGCTTTGGGGCCACAGCAGAGCTTCAGGGCCCAATCCAGCAGCCACCTAGGACCTTGCAGCTCTCCGTGCACAGCAAGTCAGAGCCGAGCGGTGCCACGAACACAAAATATGTGCTGGATTCAAAGCCGTACTGTGCAAACGGACTTAAAATACGCCGCTGATCATTCTTTGGTTGAAGAGATAATATTTTAGTTATACTGACTTAAAATATATTACTGGAATTAATTCTTTCTCTCTGTCTCGCTCTCTCCCTCTCTTTTGAAGAATGAGTTGCTGAAAATCTGCAATTAAGCTGAACATGGTGGCACATACCTGTCATCCTGGCTACTCAGGAGGCTGAGGCAAGAGGATGACAAGTTCAAAGTCAGGATGGGCCACTTGGCAAGACCTTGTCCTCAAATGAAAAACAAACAAAAAAGGGCTCGGGATGTAGCTCAATATAAAAGCCCTGGGTTCAATCCCCTGTGTCTCAGAATAAATAAATAACCTGTCTCCGCCCAGTCACTGTGTGTCTGCAGCGCGGAGTAGCACGGCTCTGCAGACGCGGCCTGTGAAGTTCCCGGCCTGGGTGGGATATTTCACTGTGTTTCACTTCCTCGAGCCACCCCAGTCTCTTGCACCATGTTCTCTTCGGGGTTTGCTCCGGCCGGAGTAATACGATCATTAACTGTTCAAAGTCCTCCAGTAGCTGCCCGTAACTGCGGTTCCGCAGAAGACCCTTCCCGGCCCTGCAGGAAGCCGCGCGCAAGTGCGATCCGACGCGGAGTGCGGCCCAGGACGGCACGGCGGCTCTGCTCCCCGTCCTCCTTCCCCGCCCATCTGGCCAGGCTGCCCACTGTCCGGCTGGAGACCACGGTGCTGAAAGCCTCTGCTCCAGCCTGGGAACTCTGCCTTTAAAGGTGGGGTTTCCTAAAATGTTCCAGTTGTTCGAAGGTGTGAAGTGAAGCTCCCACAAAAACCTGTCAAGGGCTGGCTTTGGAGTCGAATTCTCAAGGTTAACTTGCTGGGGTGAACAAGAACTGTACGCCAGGTTTCAAGTAATTATTCCTCCAGGAGCTGCGCGCTCCAAGTGCTGTAATGAAAAACGATAGAAGAGTTATTGACCCCTGAGACCCCGAGTCCCAGCGAGGCGCGGGCTGCTGCCGCGGGGCGGGCCAGGGAGGACCGCGTGCGCCCCACCGCCCAGATGCAGCCGCAGTTCGTCTCCAGAACAGGCTGAGAAAACGCGTCTAATGGATCCCTAAGCACCGCGCGTGCAGATGGGGCCGGGAGCAGATTTCGCTAGTGTTTCGTCCTCATTAACATTGGGAATCCCTTGGAAACCAGTCAGAGATCCTACGAAAGTGTGACCCGCGACACTCACAGCATTCTGAGAAGACTAGCGGGAGGTGAGACACGAAGACATTGCAAAGTGAATGATTTGAGAGAGAAAGCCGTGTTAAAATAAAGCAACGAGCTCCCTGTGCATCTTCACGGTGACTGCGTGGCTGCCTGAAACGGGTGCGGCCGCTGACGCCTCCATCCTGCGGTGCCGAGCAGCAGACAAGGCAGGCAGGCTTGGCCGCCCCGCCGGGGGGCTGCAGGGCGCTGGGAGGGGAACCCCGGAGGGAGACGCAGGCTGGCCCTCAGCTGGGAGGAGGCGGGTAAACAGGAGCCCGTTTCCAGGGTTTGCTGCTTGTTGCTGTGTTAGTGTGTGTGTGTGTGTGTGTGTGTGTGTGTGTGTGTGGTATTATTGGGGATTGAACTTGAACCCAGGGCACTCCACCGTGATTATGCATTATTTTTTATTTTGAAGCAGGGTCTGGCTGAGTTGACCGGGCTGGCCTTGAATTTGTGGCCCTCCTGCCTCGGCATCCAGAGGAACTGGATCGCAGGTGTGCCCCACCGTGCCCCTCTGTTCGCTATTCCGTGACCGCCACTAGCTAGGTTCCCAGCCTCATTCTATCCCCTTGCTTCGCTCCTGCCTTCCTTTTCAGAAATCCTCCTGCTCTATGATAGGAATGCGTCTTCTCAGGTGAAGGTCTGTATTTTTATTATGTTTAAAGAAAGAGATAAAGCAAATGTGAACACATGATAAATTTGAATAGTGGATATTGAGTTTTCTGTTTCTATATATAACATATAACCTTGAAATTTTTCATGATTTAAAAGACTGTAAGTGACTATCACGTACAACATGAAACAATAAAAATTCACTCACCCAAATAAGAAGAAAGAAAAAAAGAGAGAAATAAATAAATAAAGAAAGAAAGAAAGAAAGAAAGGAAGGAAGAAAGAAAAAGAAAAGAAAAGAAAAGGAAGCGAGCGAAGGGGAGGCGTTGGGGACACGACTCAGCGATGCAGCGCTCAGGCAGCACGTGCAAGGCGGGGGCTTGATGCCCAGCACGGGAGGAAGCGGGGGAGGAAGGAAGGAAGGAAAAACGGAAGATGGACAGAGAGAGGGAGGTAGGGAGAGAGGGAGGGACTGAGGGAGGGAGGACAGACTGATCTCCAGGGACCCACAGAACCTCACTGGCACTGTGCACAGAGAGCAGCAGCAAAGACTTTGCGAGAAGATGGGGTCTGACTTGGTCCTGAGACCCGGGGAGCGGGGAGGCTGGTCCGGGGGGAGAGGCCGGCGGAGCTCTCGTCTGCAAGGTGAACACTAAACGCACTTTCTCATCGACAGCCCAGATTATGTTTACTGATTCAATCCACAAACAACATTTGGACACTCTGCATGCGTAGTAAACACTGCTAGATGCTGGGGGACCCTAGGAGAGGGCCCTTCTTGAGTCACCATCTCCTTAAGTGACCTACGTGTACATCAGCAAATGAATGGACCCAGAAATGTGGCCGTAATCACAATGGAATACTGTGCCACTCCACCATAAAGGATCAACTCAAGTCCCGGGTAGGAAAACGGATACACTTCGAGACTGTGCTATTAAGTGAAATAAATTAAATACACAAGCATAAATACCACATGGCTTCTCATATAAGAGCAACCAAGACATAAATATAAATAAATATAAATAACTTAAAAAGCAAAATATAAATAATTTAAAGAGCAAAATAAAATATAGATAATTCATAATAGGGAGATAAATCTTCTGTAAATGGGAAAGGGAGCTAGGGATGGGGGGTGGGGAAGGAAAGGGAGCGCTGAGCGCATGCGCCGATTCCCCGTGAAGAACGTGATCACTGTGTTCCGCAAACACGCGCAAATGAATATAAAAATGAATACAGCGTAAACTTCCACCTTCTGCCTGCCTGTCTTTCGGGAGCTGTTTCTATCTATTACCTTTTATTCTTTGTTAAGGCAGAGACTACTTCTTGCATTTATCTGTATCCTCCACGGTGTTAAGGGAAGATGCCACAAACCAGTATTAAATAGTAGTCAAATCCTCACTGAGTGTTTGATTAGCTTACTCATTACGGGTTGAGAGGCTGCGGTGTCCGGAGGCGCACAGGCACACACTGGAGATGGAAGACAGACGACCTTCTATGTGTAAAGAACTTTCAGTTTGGTAAGGGGGACAAATTGGTGTAACTCAACTGCCACACGGAAGAAAGTGCCAAGAGATAACAGAAAGTACAGATTAAGTGTTATACTGGTTAGTTGATTGCATTAAAACACAACACATGTAGATGCTTCGACCTCTGTTAATGGTAATTCAGCGTTCTATTTTGAATAACAGATATGTGTTTTTGGAGGAGGGACTGCCTGCATATATCAGGAACCTCCTGTTAAAGGTGAGGCCTTGCCCGTTCTTCACTTCTGTGCCTCTTTTGCATAGCAAAATCTAGGTTTGTGAGCATAATTGATTGTGGACACATGCTCATAATCCAAAGCACTTGTATATCAATGTGAATTGCTTTGTAAGAAATAACAGAAACTCAGATAATTTACTCCAGAACCCAAAATTACTCATAGAAAAATGATTACAATACTGTAATAAACTACAAAATAATAAAACACAGAATATAAAGAAAATAAACAAATTAACCTGCACTTAATTTTGAAAACTTTGTGGCTGGTGTAGCGGAGACATGAGAAGGTTACTGTGCAGAAGGATTTTCACCATCGCTGAAGGAGTGAGTGCTATCTATGGGCTCCATGGGGACCTTGTCTTATCATGCAACTTTAATAAAGAACCTATTCAATGACACTTGCTTTTGCCTCCCTTTGAGATTTTCACAGAAATGTGACACTGCACTGTTGTTAAACCAATTCATCACTCGCACTGCTAGATCCTTATTCGAGTGGTGCTTTTCTACAAACTTTCCCGCTGCTTCCCACATGTCACACATCTCCCTAACCTCCTTTGAAGTGAGATTCCTCTGACATTTTCTCCCCTTTATCCTCAGGTGAGATCTCCTCCATAACCTCTTGCTGTTGAGAGACAATCACCCGCAATCCTGCAGAGAGAGAGAGAGAGAGAGAGAGTTGTTCACTCAGTTGTGAGCATGTGATGTTTAGCACCATGCACTACTCGTATTCCAAGACATTGCCATTTATCAAGTTTAAATTTATTAGAAATGCTTGCTCATCTTGCAGAACACTCCCAGAGCAAGTTATTCATAATCTAAGGTTTTACTTTATTGGGATTTACTTTTTGCCCTCAGAAGAAACAAAAAAATAAATAGATATCATAAACTAGCCTTTTTAAAAAATTATTCCTCAATACCAGTTTTAAAATTAAAGATACAAGCATAACCAAAATATGTTCAAGTTCCATGTGATAGGAACTTATTCTTAACAAGCCCAAGGTCAAATTCACTTTAACACTTGCTCACTTCAGTGGACATCTTCCAGTGACTGCAACTCTGAACTGGCATTCTAGAAACTGAAAGTTAATCTGCTACCATCCATGGCTGTCCTCCCTGTGGAGAGAGCAGGCAAACCTCACAGAGCTGAGCTCACAGCTCGCGACCTGCCATCCGTTGTTGCAAACACTGACCTGTAAGCCTTACACAGCATAGCACTGGAGGCCGATGGATGTGATCATCACAAGGATAATAATAGCAATAATAACCGGCCACTGTAATCTGGGGTGCCCACCATGTGCCTACAACGGTCAGTACCTGATACGCACTGAGTCTTATATGTTGACAACAACCATAGGATATAGGTATGGAGTGGAAAATACAGAAAGGAAAGAAAAAATACTTTTTCCTTTTCCTTTGCTAATTTAAATGTCACATGGGACATTATTCTAGTCTGTGTGTGGTGAGTCAGTTCACAGACAGTAGAGGTTGTACTTCCTTCCTGTGTGCCGGGCGGACTCTGCTGCAGTTCCTTGAGTACATTCACGTCCACTTCCCCAGGAACTAAACAGAGGCTGTGCTGGAGGAAGACGAGAAGGGACTCTATTTGCCTTTGATAAATTTTAGGAATACAACTTTTTTTTTTTGTAGCACTCTTCCCAGAAGTTGTTTCTACAAAGCAATAAAATATTTATTTGCAAATATTTTATTTATGACTTAGAATTATATATTGTCTTAGTTGCTTTTTTCATTACTGAGACAAAATACCTGACACCCAAAATTAAAGGAGAAAAGGTTTATTTAGCTCACAGTTTGTAGAGATTTCAGTCCATAGTCAGCTGGCTCCAAGACAGGGTGGCTGGCAGAGGGCACCGCAGAGGAGAAACGGCTCGTGGTAAGCAGTGAGGTAGTGAAGCAGCAGCAGCAGCAGCAGCAGTCCTCTTCCTGTCCCCTGTAGTCTATCCAGGCAGCTGCCCCAGGCTGGGAGCACTCACATGCTGGGTACAGCTCGCTTAATCC
This sequence comes from Dasyprocta punctata, assembly GCA_004363535.1. Lineage (NCBI taxonomy): Eukaryota > Metazoa > Chordata > Mammalia > Rodentia > Dasyproctidae > Dasyprocta > Dasyprocta punctata. The sequence continues at coordinate 4,560 of RJWM01005244.1, read as the reverse complement.
CAACGTCCCACACTCTGATTTGGCCATCTCTGCAGAGCCCCGCCTGTGACCATATGAGGCGTGGAGGCATCTAGATAAAAGCCGTAACATATAGTTAATGGAGTTTTTTTTTTTTTAATTTAAGCACTGTACATGGGAACCATTCATGAGCATGAAATTCTTTTTTGTTCTTTGATCAAAATGTTTTTTTTGAAAAGAAGTATTTAATAACTTCTTAGAAGATACAAGAGCAATTCTCTAGTGTGGTGAATTTGTCTAAGCATCCTAAGCTGGTGTGTATACATTTCTTTCTTTACCAAGGAAGACTTTCAAATTAATTGTTATGTGTCTTTTACTCGCTATTTTAAAACCATTGCAAGACACTGCTTTTGCTTGCTGATCTGTGTGTTGCACAGATGATCACTTTCCAAACGTTTGCATTATGGGCTTCTGTGGAGTGGAAAGTTCTTCGGGGGGATGAGCTGGGGCTTGAGAATGAGACCCCCCCTTCCAACCTACGTCACTCTGTAAGTTAATATTTTTAAACACCCGGCCGCACTGCCCTCATCCAGAAGCCAAGACAATGCTCCCTTACTAGGGATGTGAGAAGTGGATGCAGAAGCTTGTGGCGTGACCAGATTTTGGGGTGCTGGAGTCTCCGTCTGGAAGTGGTTTCTAGGTTCTTTCTGTCCTGAGCAAAGAATTGGTCAAACCCAGTGCAAACAGTAGCAAAATTTTACTAAAGTTAGGAAAAGAAAAAGGCTCTGTAGGTGAGTTTAGACCAAGTACAGTAGAAAAAAGTATACCGCACAGCGTAACGGTGGGTCACCATGCAAGAGAGAACAGATTGGAAAAACAGCAATCAACAACAACCTCAATATGGAGTGTCCTTTTTATAATACCCCTTCTCAGGCTAACAACAGGTCCCAGCCGTCCTGTCAAAAACCTGCTTGAGTTCTCATGAGAAGCCCACACTCAGGGCTTTGGGGACTGTTCTGCACATGTGTCCTGGGATCTCCTCATTAGCGAGTCACGCCTACTCCCCCAGCCAGCTTTGCCACACCCTGACCTCCTGCCTCAGTGTGCTCCGGTGGCTGCTGTGATTCATACCCAGGTGTCCCCCGAAGCCTCACACACTCAGAAGTGGGGCTTTGGGAGGCGATCGGGTCATGGGAGCACGGTGCTCATCAATGAGCTGGTCTGCTGACGACTTTATAGCTAACTTGCTCACGGGAGGCAGGTTCAGGCTGAGAGGTAGATCACTGAAGAGTGTGGCCTGGAAGGCTTTGTCCCTTCTCTGCTCTCCCATCACCCTCTGCTTCCTGCCACCACGCCATGAACAACCCTCCTAACCCATGCCTGTCTGCCATACCACCCCACCTTGGAGCTAGGGAACTTGGGCTGAAACGCTGTAAACTGAGTCAAAACAAATCTCTCTTCCTTTATCTTGCAAGTATTGGCTTATTTTGCCCCAGCAACATGAAAAGTGAGTAAGGCAGGGAATTAATTTCATTTCCCTTTGCTATCTTTACTTACTTTCTTGGCAAATATAGCTCCTTTTGTCTCCAGAAATTGTGTCATGCACAACTTTCATAAGAAGCCAAGTTAAATACCCTGTCTCTTGACTTCTTCACATGATTGTTCCAGTTGCTTCCACCAGTTTCCAAATAAAGAAAAGAGTGATTACAAAGTCACAGTTACATTTATCACAAGATAAGGTTTTTCAGAAAACAGATTGCCAGGGAAATTTTTCTCTAATTCCTAGAATTGAAGCATATTATCCCACAAATTGTGTTTTATAAAACATGCACAGTAGTTAAGCAGATACGAGTTTTTAGACATTCTGTGAAGCATGTCTTCATTAGCTGACTGACCTTGACTAAACGACTCAATTCTTATGAGGCTCAGTTTCTTTATGTATAAAATGAGGGAAAACACCCACCTTGTAAGGTTGTAGACCAGCTTCCCGAGGTGAAATGCCTAATGCTTGAGTTGGTACATTGTAACCTCAGCAGCTCCTGAGTTGAAAGCTTGGCTTTTGGTGTGTTGATGTCAATATTATAGATAGGTAATTTACATGGAAATTAATAAACTGTCAGAGAGAGATTGAGCCCTTGGGGAGTCAGTGCAGAGGACCAGACATACCAAGATTGTGCCTGGAGGTGAATTTGAAGAGAGCCAGGCCTCAAGATGGAGATGCAATAGCCAGGTCTGGAAACTTCCCTAGAGATGAGCAGCAGCTTGAGATTATGCTGTAATTAGAACCACTCAGACCAGCTAGCTCAAACACTTCTCAGCCTTTTGGGTAAAATCAAGTGTGGACCGGTGAGCCCAGATAGGCATCAGACATGTAACTGGGTTTCCGGAACAGCTGGACACACGCTCCCATCCCTTTCCGGAGATGCCTTTGTGTTTTTCTATGCTGGAAGTTACAGATCAGCTAAGGTTAATGACGAACGATGCTTCCATGCACCCTTGCTGCTTGCCTTACTTCCCTGCTGGATCAAGGTTAGCTGCCTGACTGCACCTGTGATTCCGTATGTCGATTATAGTTTGACTCGTGTTGTACCCATGTGGTGACTTCGCTGTTTAAAGTACTCTTGGCGAAGAGCCTCAGTGGTCACTCACTTAGGATCCTTCTGGAAACCCAGGAGCTGTTCTTCCCCTTATTTCCATTAAAGCTTTCCTAACCTCCTCCTTTGGTTCACAACTTCATTCCTGGACATTGTGAGACCACAAACTTGGCTTATCTGACATCTAACAGGTTGGCAGTTACTTTCCCCATAATGTCAGGAGGTAGAAGGATTTAATGTCAAACGCACTGGGTGAGCTAGTTCTCCAGAGGCTGAATTGTTTTTAAAAAGCAAGGCCAGTCCCACTTGACTCTCTGGCTTCCTGTCTTGCATAGGATTTCACCTTGGTGCCATCCACCAGGGTGTGATGCCGGCAGGGAGACCCTTGCCAGACCCAGCGTCACACGGTACAGAATTTCAGCTTCCCAAGTGTGGGCTGAATTCTTCCAGGACCCAGCCTGTCTGCCCACAGAAGCATTGCTCTGAGCTCAGCACTGGTGCCCTCAGCAGACACAGGATGCCCTAAAACAGACAGAATGCAGCATGGAATCTTCCAGACACCTGGCCATCTGAGGACATTCACAGCTGATCCCTCCAGGACTTTGCCTGCTGAGGCAGGAGACGTCCAGAGAACTTTGACCACTGGTGTTTACTAAGATCTTCTTGTCTAATGTCCCTTGCCTTCATTGGGCCCCATTAATAAAAGTCCGTTTCTCTCTGCTCCCTACAGAGGGTCTTTTCACACTCTGTCTGCCTACACTCAGGCACAATAAATTCCATGCTATTGCCTTCACACGAGCCCAGTGGTCTTGGCTGGTCTCTGCCTCAGGCTGTTCCTTACACCACGTTTGAGCTAAATAAGCTCCATTTCCTTACAAAGTTCCCAGTATCAGATAATTTGTTAAAATGACAGGAAATGGACTAATACACTTGACAAAATGCCTGGCACATGATGCAAGAATTTGAAGCTGTCATTATCTTTTGGTAGGAATACACAGCAGTAGTAACCCTTTGATTTTTCTTTAAACAGTCACTTATAGCATGTATTTAAAGAAAGTGCACTGTATGTGTTTTAAATGTAGAACAGCGACAACATAACTTGATTTGGTGGGAGAAAGATGGCATGTGTTTTGGCCTGGTGTGCTGTTAAAAAAAAGTACAGAAAAGGGAGAACTCTAGGAACTAAGAAAGTGGGAGGCACTTGTGTTTGAGAATCTTTTAAATTAAAGAAGCACAGGTGCATGCAAAGGACAGGACCTAGTTCAGCAAGGTTCCGGGAGCTGATGAAGGCCTGAGAAACTTGTGTGTGGAGGTGAAGCTTTGCTAACTCAGATTTATCTCGGGCGCAAAACCTTTGATAGCCCAAAGAAAGACATAAATGCTCGGAGGAGGTAGGAATTTGCATTTTCCATAATAAGCTGGAGCTGCTTCTTCTCTTTGAAGTACATTCCCTTTTGGCTTGTTGAAAGTTTCTCTCCATTAACAATTTGTACTGATTTTAGTTACTGATGAGCAACATTGTTTTGGTGAATTCTGATTAGCACATGAATACCCCACAACGGGCTGGAGGGAATGCAAAGCAGACACATTTGCAATTGAATATCCACTTAACATTTGGGCTGGAATTTGAAGTCTCAATCTATTTCTACATGCACCACTACTCTGCTGGGACTCTTGCCCAGATGTGAGTCCCTTGGATGTAAATGTCTTGTGCTTGAAGTTTTATGCAACATTCACTGAAGGGATGGGGGGTGGGGGGCGGTGACCTGTAACACATGAACTGCCAAATACAATGTGTGAAGGTATTATTGCTTTGTTCCAAACTGCACAGTGACTTTGCTCTGCATTCAATTCTTTCATTTTCTTTTTATCAAATAAATGTGTGTACATCAAGAAACCAGACAGTATTGAAGAGTTTATAATGAAAAAACCACTGACTGCACTCCCTTCTAAAACTCGTTTCCATTCCTTCAAGAAAAATTCTTGAAATTATTTTTGAGGTTATCTA